>APFE030980043.1:19719-40291 GCA_000404065.3 Pinus taeda
TGAGAAGCCTTTCTTCTTCTATTCCCCTCATGACAAGTGAGTGGTCAGATGCTTTTCTCACCTCAAGTTTGCCATCAAACATATGAATGGAGTGACCTTGCTGGCAGATGTGAACCAAGGACAACAAGTTTCTCTTCAGCTGTGGAAGATATAGAACATGATGTAGAAGAAAGTCTGGAAGACCGGGCAATTAAGTCGGGTTGTGCCAAGCCCTGATGGCTTGATTTTTCATTGGTCTGCAAAGTATACTACTCCATCAACATTGTCAGTAAATTCTTCAGAAAATTCCTTTCCATGAGTCATGTGGCAAGTTGCTCCTGAATCAAGCAACCAATCATTTTTCCACGAAGCAAGTGAAGCATTAAATAAATCTTCATTTACTCCAATATTACATTGTGCCACAACATAGTGAGCAGATTCAGGTGCTTTACCTTTGTCTGTATCATCAGTTTTACCTTTCTGTTGGTTTCTTTGCTGCTCAATTTTGTCCTAAGGTAACTTGCATGTAGAGGCATCATGTGATCCATTTCTTTTGTAGCGTATGTAGTGCAAATCTGCCTTTTCTCCTTGAGAGTGTCTGCCCCCCTACCTCTGAAATATCTTCCTCTTCCTCTTCGACCACCTCTTCCTCTTGAAGAATCTTGAGCAGGATGCTTTTCTTTATGAGAAAGGCACACAACCTCTTCAGAAGATTTAGGAGCTGTCTTCTTTCCAAAAGCTTTTTCTCTTTCACCAAATTTTTTCACAAGAGAGTCAAAGGTAATGTCTTTAAGATTTCCATTTGCTTGCAATGACTCAAGATAATTGGAGTAAGTAGGATAAAGTGCCTTGAGAAAAGTGATAAGAGGAATATCCAATTCAACCTTAATGGTTTTGATATCATGCATTATAGACTTTACTTCAGATGCAAGAGCAAGAGGATCATTATTTTGCAATTCAAGAGTGAAGAGTTTAATCATGAGTTGAAAAACTTCAAGTGCAGAATGTGAGTCGTAGAGTTCTTTCAGCTTTTGTAAGGCTTCGAAAGTAGTGGAATATGACAAAATATGGCGACTCACCTCTTCACTTACAAATGCTGCAATTAATGCAATTATTTTGGGAGCTGGCTCTGATACCATCTCAGGCCAGGTAGTAACTCCACGAATTCAATTTATTTTATTCCTTCAAGTTGGTCTTTATTGTATACATGAGGGAGAGGCTGTTCACTTCATCTCCCTATGACTGTTCATATTCTTTATTATTTATTTACATTAATTACATTCACCCAATCCTAATGATTAGGTGTCAACAAGAACCTTGGAAGACAATTCCTCGAAGAAGATTTCCTCTTAGGTATCAAGCTATCTTTTATGGTCACTATTATTCATGTGGAAGGTTTGGACATAAAGCTGTAGAACGTATCATGTATGAAAATTATTTGAGAAGATATTTTAGAAATGAACATTCCAGAAGTCAATAAGATATCAACAGATTTGATTATCTGAGAGATGATGTCGAATTTTACAAATGTAACAATTTTGGAAACTTGGCTAAAGATTGTAGACTTGGAAGCTCTCCGAAAGAGTTCATGCAAAATTGAAATGAAAAAATGTGGAAAAAGAAGACTGAAAGGTGCCCTCTCGCTCTCAAGGCTCAAAGCAACAAAAACATATGGTATGTTGACAATGGTTTCTCAACACATATGACAGGAGATAAAAATATATTCATATCCTTGAAAGAAAAGAAGGATCAAACAATGTCTTTTGGAAATGAAGGGGCTTCAAATGTCATAGGAACATGTATGGTCACTCTTGGAATCAAGGATGCATTAGCAAAGGATGTGTTGTTGGTTGAAAATATGAATCAAAATTTACTCAATGTTGGACATAAGTGCCATCAAGGGCACACAATGCTATTCAACTTGAAGAAATGTGAAATTAGAAAAGGCAAGTTTGGTAAAATTGTGGCTACAACAAGCAGAGCTCCAAATGACATATACATTTTGGATGAGACACCTAAAGGGTGTGCTAATGGTGTTGGACCCACCAACATGTAAGGGGATCTCCCTGGTAAGATGTCCTAATTAGACCTTAGATTGTTTGGTGTACGAGTCCCACCAATGGGTCGTACGGGAACGCCTTGATGATGATTTCACATAGAGGCAAGTAAGATGTCTTTGTTGGTAGCAAGGGTGTGACAGCCGCAACAAGCCAAGGAAGGTACATGAGAGGTTCTGACACATTGAGGGTGAGGTTAGTGCACCCCTTGGAAACCTATAATAGTATGTGGCTTGGAAGGGAACACATGCAAGAAGATGCATCACAAGCTGGAAAGCAAGTTAGTGAGAAATCAAAAGTCATGGTTAAACCAACAGTACATTACAGAAAAATTCCTACATACTTATACAGAATAGTCCATACATGCATGCATAAGCAAAAAAATACATATATCATTTAGAGTAAACTAGATAGCATAAAATACAATACAACATATGCATGAAATGTGTTGGCTTTGTTATATTAAGTGTAAGTCCGAGTCAAACAATACGTCCATGTCCAACCACTAGTTCCAGTACTGGAATGTTATAGCTAAAACTGCCTGCTCCTCCAAAGAGATGTACTAGCTTTGCGCATTGAAGAAGCCAAGTCTCATTACAATACTATCCAAGCTTTCTCTAAGATACTTCTATCGAAGCCTAGCTGACCAAAAGCATCTACAATGAGTTATGAGGTTTTATTTATAGAAAAGGGTGGGGTGACCCTTGACATTCCCCTTTGTGACAGCTCATCTACCCTCATGAATCTTCATCTACTCTATGACTGTTACATCCAACTATTGACACTTGAACTTCCACTTGAAATGAAGTTACATTACAATGCACATGTGCTCATGTGAGACAAAATGGCTTGAACAAGCAATGCAAGACATCACTCACACTCGGTCCGTTGTGTTGAGACCAACTCTTACACATGCTTGTGATGGTGAAGGTGATGAGATGATGCAAAGCTTGGTCATCAGTGATGTTGAGCATGCACCCCATGGTGACATCTTGCTGAAGCAAACTCTTTCCTCCGTTGCATTGGTGTGGCTCCTTCATCCAACTCGTCTGCTAGCATGCACATAGTATTCTTGGTACAACCAAACCGACAACACATTGATGCATAGTGTCCGTGCTGATCTTCTAGTGTGTGCTGGTGGTCATGTGCATCAACTATCAACTACATGCTCAACTCTAGTCAGACTTTATTCTTGTCTTTGCCTTGGTGAGTGTACTGAATGGGTTGGATCACATGCGTGCGCACAATGACATGCATGTTGCTAAATCCCTTGCATGGCATCAACAACACTTCTCACCATGTCTACTCCATGCTAGCTACTGGGATAGATCTATAACTTGTATAGGCACAGTTCCATCTGTGAGTGCATGTTGCACCCCCTGATGTTCCTGTTCCTGTTGCAACTCATTCACTTGTATGTGCTGCTCATGTTCTTCCTTGAGTTTATGCTTCAGCACATGTAACTCCTTCTTTGTTCCATTCTCTGTCTTCGTGCGATCATGCCATCACCTCATAGCTTGAGTCTCCAAAGTTTCTTTCATCACCGGTGGATCTTCTTGAGCTTGCAACTTTGTTCCACCTCTGTGTTTTCAACAACCTTCCTCCTCCATTCATTGCATATGGTATGTTGCCTTCAGCTGCTATTCATGATGTTGCTCGTTATGATGCTGCTACTATCATATCTTGATGTCCTTCTCTATGAACAACTTGATGTCTTTGTGAGTAGGAAAGCTCATAGACACTTGATCGACTACATCCCCAAGTGTGCTCTGAATGGTTTCTTTGACTCTGCTCTCCTGGAAACCATTGTACCTATGTTGCTGAGAGGCAGATGAGCACCTGCAATACCTAGAGACATGGAAACACTCATGGCAAGCAATCTGTCAGTAGAAAACCAAAATGAACTCGAGAACTGACTTGCAACATACTTGTGTGACCGATCATGAAGGTCGCACAATTTTCACAGGGATGTCAAGAGACAGAATGCCAAGACTGCAAAAGGCATAGTCTAGGTTACTGGGAGGTTGACAAATTTCTGGAACTACATAATGCACAGTCCAATCTGGCTGCTGACTACTGGAATTGTGCAATGCACAATCTCAGCTAGTAATGGTTTCAGGCTCAGTGACTGAATTGCACAATTTTCTAGGTCAGCAGTCACTATCCCTCAGAATTGTGTAATGAAACACTGGAGGATAGTCACTAGGAAGAAATGCGCATTTCCTGAGAGGAAGACAGAACCTTCCTTCTCAGGATTGCGCAATGTTGTCTTGGTGAGATGGAGTCCGGGCCAAGGTTGCCCAGACTCACCAATGGGAAACTGAAAGCAAAAGTGAATGCGGATGCATGGGGATGTTGAGTGTAAACATAAATGAATTATCATGCATGCAAAAGGTGAATGACAGTTTCAAAAAATGGAGCAACATGAATGTGAGTGAGGCAAGTCACCGAATCAGCGACCATTCTTGAAAAATAGTTTCATGCATGCGACAGAAGTGAGATGTTAATGAAAAATGAAACAATTCTAGTACAAGCTTGTATGTATCAAAATGATAGCAAGCACTCACTAAAATCAAGCAAACATTGTTCATATGAAGCGAAACACAAAAAGTGCCAGAAATGCAACACAAGACATGGAAAGTGGGCTTACCCCAAAACAACTGAGTTGAATGTGCTGACAACTCCTAGATATGATGTGGGATGTTAGAGCTACAAGGTTGATGTGAGGAATGAGTTCTGCAGTGTTTGGTTGATGATTTTTGAAAAATTGAGGTTGTGATGCGCATGCCACAAGTCTAGGGAAAGCGACACTTGGTGGGGGGTTTCTGAAATGGCCCTTGCTTGTAACCTCTAACTGCCAAAAATAGATCCTTGAAACAAGGGATGCCTTGGCATGCTACCTTGGTAGAAGTAGGTCATGCATGCAAGTATATTTTTCTCGGTCTTGGAGGAAACTAGTCAACTTAGCAACACATGCAAGAGGCTACTCAACTATTGGGAGAAAATGCGCATTTCTAGCTGGGAGTTGGGTGGGCTGCTAAGAGGATTTACACAATTTCTAGGCAAAGCAACTGACTGAGCCCAGGTTTGCACAAATTCTGGCCTGAGTAGCCCAGCTAGGAAGGATTGTGCAATTTTCTGGGTAATACTTGCTCAACAGGATTGCGCAATTCTGTGGCCCAATAGGCTGCTAGTCAGGATTGCACAATTTCTGGAGGGAAGGGTGGTTTCCCTCCATATTTTCTCAAATTCTTGAAGGATTTGCTCAACTTGTTGCTGGACCAAGTTCGGATGAACTGCCTGTGAGGGGAATGCATCAAGGTTTGATCGACAAGTTGTCTTTTTGCAAAAAAATCACTTGAGCTTGTGTACTTGACGAAGTAAGACATGCTATTGTGAAGGTTGGTAGGAACACTCCAAAATGAAGCTAAGGAAACATTTTGGAGGGTGGTTGTAGCCACTACAACAGTTGGCAACACACTGGTAGAACTCTAGCTCTCTGAATGGACCTTGTTCATGAAAATCACGTCTAACACCTCTGGAAGTATTTTCAGTTCTCAGCTTGTCTTGTTTTCGCACTAGCTTGATTGTAAGGTGTAGCATCCACCAAGATCTTGGTCGATTGACACACATTCCAAGCCAAGGAAACACAATTGTTTTGATTAAGGTTGAGGGGAAATTGGTGCACAAGTATTATAGTCGTTAGAGTCTTAGTTTCATCTCTAGTGGCGCTCCGCTACGAGTAGGCCTGGATGGTACCCTGATGGAGTCACATAGGAACACAAGCATGGCTTTGCTACCAGGAAGCCTAGTCAATACCCCGGTGAAGTTAATTGCATCACCTCTCTATGTAGGAAGCCTTTCTCTTATTTCGCCTTTTTCATTTTTTCAAAAAATTTTCACTTTTTCATTTTTTTCCATTTTTCATCTTTATAGTTGTGCATAACACTTATTCATTTCAAAGGTGGAAGAGGTATCCCAACTTATTGAGAGTAGAAGAGGTTTTTCCTGTAGAGAATTAGTTTATTATACCTCTGACGTGCCTGTTAGGGTTTCCCCCTCACCTTACTCTACTTGACTGAGCTGACAAGGATTAACCCCAAAAAAATTAACTAGATTAGGTGATACTAGTGAGTGCACAGGCGTTTTGTTTTCAGCAAGGTTCACTTCGAACAATACATGTTTTCCATTGATGTGTCATGGACTAAAGACAACAAGTTCTTACATAACAGAGCGGACAACAAATAACCAAATGTCGATAGTTGTACAAGTCCTGTTGTAATTTACCTAGCTTGTTTCAAGCATCATACATGGTTTCATGTGAAACTAACCTACGAACAAAACAAGCAAACAAACAACAAAGCAATGCAGAAGCCAAAGTGAAAGAAAATCGAGTAACCAAACAAGCAAGAAATAGAACAAACCAACAAAGCAAGTAAGAAAACAAGCATGAAAGAAAATAGACTGAAAGCAAACACTACTCCTACTCCTAAGCTAACGGTGCATGGGCCATCTCACTTGAAGTGATACTTCCAATGTAGCCACCAACACATTGGTTGACCCATGTTGGTGAAGTCATAGTGATGAGCCTCATCTTTGGGTAACTATATGGACCTTAATACCCCTCCAAGCTTATTAAAATAAACTCTTCTCATAATTCCTTACATATTTTAGTTATATTTTTCTTAATGAGATGAGTAAAAGTAAGATGTTATGTCTAGTGGTCTAATGTGCATTAATTGTAGGTTTTTGAGAGAAAATCATGGAAATTTTGGATAATTAAGGGCATAAAATCGAATGATAAAAGGAGGAGAGATTATAGGAGATAGATCCTCCTCATTTAATCCTCTCTCATTTGAATATTCCTCAATCAAATCACACTAGCTCAGAGTTGAAAGCAATCGAGTCATGGAGATCATGGGTAGCCGAGCTAATGACAATTAAAAGCCAGTTCATATTGAGTTTGGGAGCCAAGCCTCCCTAGATTTAAGGAATTTGTTGGAGACTTCAGTTGTATAAATAAGGAGTCCTAGAGCCTCATTAGGATTTGGATTTTTTATGTAAGAGCACTAAGCATTTTCGAGTTCAAGTTTTGTGGAAAAACATTGTTATGTGATTTTTCTGATATGATAATGAGAATGAGCATTTCCTTGATCCAGCACTAAGTTGACTCAGAGGGCTGAAGCTCTTGGGTTAGGGCGCAACCCTAATAGCAAAGGATCCTCTTCTTGTACTTGTATTCTTATATGATTTCATAGATTAATGGTTGAATTGGTTTTAGCATTGTTTCATTGCAAGTAGTTGTGAATTTGATTAGTTTGCTTCCATTTGTACATTGCTTTAGCAGTAGCTTAGAAAGATAAAGTAATACCAAAAAGGCTTATAGTAGGTGGATTTGGCCTCACTACCCCATTTAGGGACCATGGTTTGAGGAAAGAACTACTATGCAGCCCCAAAAAGATAGAATTCTGATTTCTTATGGAATTTAAGGTTTTCGACGACTTAGGTCAGCATATTTTCAGCTTTCAAGAATATGATTCAATTGTCATTTCTGATATCTTCAGTCTTGTATTACATCTCATAGTGTTTCACGTTATTATGTAAGTATTTCCATGCATGAACTAGGCAACTAGATAATGACATTCTATTTTCTTAAGTTGATTAAAAATCTTTCTTGTTTGACATGATTCATGGATAAATGCCAGTGATTGATGCAGTACAGGAGTTTCAATAGTGCAGGAAGATCTCATGACCAGCAATCCTAGCCCAACCTCATCCATCCATGATAAACACAATCCACTAAGTTCCTAAACTAATTCATCATTCCATAAGAAAAACTTTCCAGGTTTGTTGAGCAAATCCAACCATATCACAAACTCTGTTTTGAGCTTTGAAAAAGTCCTAGCCACTCCCTTGCCTTATTTCTTCCACCATTCACCTTCCCTTAACCCTATACCACCTTCCAAATCACTCCTATTTCTCTCGTATGGATCCTATAGGAATACAGGGGATCCGGTAGGAGCATTCGGACATCCTGTAGGATGACCTGTAGTGGCCTGTTTTGAGGCTGATTTGTGGACAAAGCATCCTGAAGGACAAGATAAGACCCCTATTTTCCTCCCAAACCATCCAACCTTGCACCACCATCCCTAACCCACCTACCACATCACTAATAGGGTTTAGCATTCACAATTTCACAAAAAAGGGACAAAAAGAAAAAGAGTTATTGAGTTCATTCATATGCACAATAGTAGAATGTTTGGTTATTTTAGAGTGCATACCTAGGAAAGTTAGGATTACACACATGTTAACTTAGAATTATTTTAAAGTAAAATCTCTTAGAAATTAGTTAGATGAGTGGTGTGTTTAAAGCATTTGATTTCAGTCTTTCCTTACTACAGTAAACACTATTTCAATACTCCCAAGTAGTGAAAAATTCCCCTTTCCTTATTAGTAATAAAGCTTCTTCTGAATCAATAGAAGGCTGGTTTGAGAAGCCATAGTGGTCTATCTCCAGCTCAACGGTGACAAAAAGTGGACCCATTGCATTTGCTTATGTATACAACACTGTCACCTCCAAGTTTGTACGAACCCCAGGTTGATAAAGGTAAAGTTGGTAGCCCCAAGAGTTGCAACATTCTTGCTACAATATTAGTGCTCATCACTTTTTGGCCCCATTGTCAGGGAGGTGTTTGAGTAAGATATGATTTTTGCTTTCTTTATTCCATTTCTTATATCTGACATTATGCTATTAGCTTCATTTCTGCAAAAGTAATTGTAAATTGGTTTGCTTTCTTTTCTATTCTTCAAGTGAAATTTCATTCAATAGTTAGTTTCCATTCAGTTTGTTATTTCAATTCTGCAATTGGTCTCAAAGCTTAAAAAAAACAAAAAATAAAACAAAAAAACTTCATGCCTCGTAGGAATAGGGATAACTTAGGAAAATTTCTACCAAATACCCCCACCACTTCAAACAACCAACCTTCCTTCTTCTTCAGTGGATGTGAATTGGAGGACCCCTTAGGCGAACAACCAGAAATCTTTGAAGAGCCTATAGGGGGAGAACAAGAAGGAGAACCCATTCCAATTGGCCTAATGGCGGAAAATAGAAATGACAGAGGAGATAGAGAAAGAATTGAGGGTGCTTTTCCCTTCAAAGAAACTAATGGGGATACCAAGATGAAAAACATAAGCCCCTCTGATCTTCCTCATTTCTATGGTCCGACCTCAGAAGATCTAGGTACTTTCTTGTTTGAGTTCGCTGTCATATGCAGAACTTATGATTACACCACTGATGATCAGAAGTTGAAATTATTCCCATCCACTCTCATGGATGCAACTCTGCGCTAGTTCATGAGTTTATCTGGGGATAACATCACAACCTAGGCTCATATGCAACAAGCCTTCAACAACAAGTATCGAGACTACTGCAGGTCCAAAGACACTAAAGAAGAAATTTTTAGGATGATCTTGGGGCATGATGAATCCTTAGAGGATTATGAAGAGAGATTCCAGCTTAGCTACAAAAGGGCCAGGCGCACACTTGATCCTGAATCACTGAAGCTAGTCCTACTCTAGGGCGTAAGGGAAGATACTCTGGATACCCTAAACTTTCTTGTAGGAGGGGACATCTACCAACTACCTTATGAAGATATCAAAACTGTCTTTAAGAACCATTCTAGGGAAGCTAGGAAAAAGGGTAGGGGTAGTCAACCAATGGCCCATCCTCTTCCAACACATCCATAAAAGGTGAAATTGGAAATATGTTGGAAGATTTCAAGAGCGAAATGCTACAAACCCTTGCCCTATAGATGGACACTATGCACATCAAGAGGAAGGAGGAGGAATCAAAGAGAGCATTAGCCATCTTCTTCCCTAGATGCATCAGGAGGCACCCTAGGAATGAATGTCCATTAAACCTGATAGAAATTTGCTCGGTCTGTGAAGAAAACCACTCCACAGACAAGTACCCTTCTCTACTTGGACTAAAAGTTGTGTATTAGGGAACTAAAGGGGTGACTGAACAACTCTGCTACATAAATCAAAGGAGACCTCATGGCCCTCGAACATACCATTAGGGCATGCAAGGGTCATCCTATGCATACTACAACCCTAACCAGAACACATCTAGTCCCTCTTGGGCCCCCCTACTCATCCCTTTTGTTCTACACCTTCTCCTTGGTCTTTTGCAACTCAGTACCATTCCCAACCAAACATCTAGTCATTTCAGCCATATACTCTGCCACAACCTAAGTGGAATGCACCACCCCAGGGGTGGAGGCCCCCGTACAACAATGCTCCAGCTTTATTACCTTCACCTCCTACTCAACCATAACTTTTACATGTTGCTCCACCTAAACAACCTTAGATGCCTACCCAGCCAAATCCAACCCTGAACAACAAACAGACACAACAAGTATACAGTGGAGAGACATCCTACCTTTCTTATGTTGTGGAGATTTAGGAAATCAACCTAAGGTACGGGAGAGTACTCCTGGACAACCAACCTCTATCTCCACCTAGGGAGAGTGAAGAGGAAAGAGAGGAAATTATGCCTAGAGTGAACCCACCACCCTTTCCTGAAAGATTAACTCAGCCAGTCCAACCCACCCTAGAAGAGAATGAACTTCTGGGTGAATTGAAAAATCTATGTGTCAAAATTCCACTTCTCCAAGCCATTAAGGATGTACCTATTTAGAACAAATTGATTAAAGAGAAGTGTTTCAAACATCTAGGGAGGTGAAAAAGAGACACCCCTACCATTAATGTCATTGGACAACTCTCTAACTTAATGCTGGGGCAGGTAATGGCAACACCCGATAGTGTTGATGTAGGTATAACTCTTTTGGGTGTAGTGCCTTAAGGGGTGCTTAATGGAATCATGTCGGTTGAAGTAATACCTAAGCTTGTTGATATGGTATATGGGGCCAAATACTAGACATGTATCACACGAGCCATGTTAGGAAATGTGAGAGTTTCCATGACTTGGTGCGAAACAAAATTGGGTGTAGGGTATAAGAAAGGTGTTTGGGTAATTGTGTAAGGTAAGAAAGGTGGTTCATTAGTCACAACATTATACATTTTTGAATTTTGTTGAGGGTCCTAATACTGGGTAGCATTTGATGTGCTCATCATGAATACTAGAGCTATGGAAAATGGTGTGACTATTGATGGATCTCCTGGATATGTGCCGAGGAGTGATGATGCTTTCAACATTAATGGACCCACTTTGGTCAAGGATGGAACCAATTCATTCTGAAACCCAACAAAGGGTAACACACCATCAAGGGATAGATACGCCCATGTCTCATAATGTAGTAATTGGTCAATTGTGATGATCTCATCATTATGTGTGAAAATCATGGTGCAGAAAAATGATGATGCCACTGCTTTCATGGCATACATATAGCTTCATCCTAAAAAAATGTTGTAATATAGTTGAACTTCAAGGACTTCTATATTGATGAGAATAGTTTTACCAGCAAGCTCTAAATTCTAAAAAAGTCCTACGAGTGCCAAGGGGTATCCATCATACACCCTTAAAGTGATAGGGGAGGTAGTGAGCTCAAGGTATTTCAGTTTTTGCTAAACTGACTTGGACATGATACAAGTGGATGATCCCTCATCAATAATGCATTGTTTGATGGTGATGTTGTAAAATTGTGACTGGAATATGAAAAGAAACTATTGATGGTAGTTTTGGTTCTGATTTATCCAATAAAACATTATCAATCATGAATCAGATGGGTTGATTGAACCTAATGTGGAAAGTAGGGATTTTCGCTAAGTTGGACAAGTTTGCAAGACCTCTAATGCCAACATGGATGAGGGTGACTGCGTTAGGTCATCAACAATGTTATACTTATAACCTTCCTTTGAATTATGAGTCACATGATGTAATGACCATTTTATCATATTTGGGATGGATTCAATAAGGGGTCATGGTAAAGTCAAAGGTGCCATAACTGTAGTATTGGTTGACGTTGAAGGATTTGTTTCCAGAGGGGATCCATAATCATGGTTTCATGTTTGTAAGAGAACATCTTTCCTTTCCATGTAAATGTCATGCTTTTCCACTTCATTAGAGCTACCCTTAGTTAGGTTTTGATATGGTGGAGGGAAGCCTCATGTTGCATGGTAGTGCTACTTGGTGAGGGAAATGATTCTACATTACTGCAGGTTGTTGGTTCATTCCCCCTACCCCATGGCCTCTCTCATACACTTCAACTCGGGGAGTTAAGGACAATCATGGGTGTAATTCCCATACTCTCCATAGATAACACACGCATGGTTTGTCCTAAGACTAATGTTCTTGCTTTTCTTTTGAGGGTTATTGGTACCCTCATTCTAGTTTGGGTTTCGATTAAGGGGATTGCCCCTAGTTGACACTCGCAGAAAATTATCCTTTTTGAGTTGGAAAACTCCTTCACAACACATAAATGAATAATTCTTGGATGATATAAATGAAAATACCTCCTTGGTATATATAGGAATCTAAAGGGTCACAATATAATTAGAGCCTACATACAATAATAATGTAAATGCACAATAATAATAATAGTGGGCTTCTTTGGGGCACAACAATAAAAATATGGGAGCTACATGGGCACAATAATAACAATAAGTGGGATACACTAACAATAACAATAAAGGGCCTACACTAGTATTATAGGGACTTAACATGCCCCTCTCCTTAAAAAAAAATGTTGTCCTCAATGCTTGAGTAGTTATGGATGTTTTTGTATAAAATTCTCATCCTCCCATGTGGAATCTTCAATGGGTAAGTTCTTCGACTTAATGAGATACTTTGAAATTGATAGATTTCGTAGCTATAGGTTCTTGTTTCCATGATTTCTTCAGGATCCAATATGATTTGTCCTTCCTCATCAAGTTCTGGAAATGTTGTTTGAACTGGGAGCTTGTCGTTGATAATCTATTTAAGAATGAAACACAAAAAAATAGGTGTAGTCGGGAAGAAGTAGGCAGCTCAAATTTGTATGTCATAGTACCAATATTTTGCAACACCTTGTAAGGAAATATTGCTTGGGTGATAATTTATTAACCTTCTTAGCTTTCTTGAGGGACTTTTTTTTGTATGGTTGTATCCATAAAAAATACCCAGTCACCTACGTTAAAACTTCTTTCACTGTGATGAGTGTCTACCTATTGTTTCATTCAATTTTGTGCTAAAGTGAGGTTATCCTTTAAGAGTTGGAGAACTTGTTGTTGATGCTCGATGTGATCTTCCACTTCTTGAACCTTAGAATTTTATCTTAAAGTTGATGTGATGTATGGTGTATGATATCCATAAAGTTTCATAAATGGGGATGATATCCTTCCCAGCACATAAATGAATAATTCTTGGATGATAAAGATGACAAGACCTCCTTGGTATATATATGAGTCTAAAGTGTCACAATAGAATCATAGCCTACATACAATGATAATGTAAGTGCATAACAATAATAATAGTGGGTTTCTATGGGGTACACCAATAAAAATATGGGAGCTACATGGGCACAACAATAACAATAAGGGGGATACACAAACTATAACAATAAGGGGGATACACTAGTATTATAGGGACTTCAAATGCCCCTCTCCTTAAAAAAAATGTTGTCCTCAATGCTTGAGTATTTCTAGATGTTTTTGTATAAAATTCTCATCCTCCCATGTGGAGTCTCCAGTGGGTAAGTTCTTCCACTTAATGAGATACACTAAAATCGATATATTTCGTAGCTATCTGGTTCTTGTTTCCATGGCTTCTTCTGGCTCCAATATGATGTTTCCTTCCTCGTCAAGTTCTCGAAATATTTTTTGAAATGGGAGCTTTTCATCGATAACCTTATTTAATAATTAAACATGAAAGAATAGGTGTACTTGGGAATATGTAGGCAGCTCCAATTTGTATGCCATAGTACCAATATTTTGCAACAACTTGTAAGGACAATTTTACTTGGGTGATAATTTATTATCCTTCTTAGCTTGCTTGAGGGACATTTGTTTGTATGGTTGTAGCCATAAAAATACTAAGTCACCTATGTTAAAACTTCTTTCACTGCGATGAGTGTCTGCCTATTGTTTCATTCAATTCTATGCTAGAGTTAGGTTATCCTTTAAGAGTTAGAGAATGTATTGTTAATGCTCGATGTCATCTTCCATTGCTTGAAACTTAGAATTTTCTCTTAAATATGATGTTATGGATGTTGAATGATATCCATAAAGTTCTATAAATGGGGTAATTTTTGCTGCAGTATGGAAGTGTTATACCACCATTCAACCAGAGGTAAGTACTTGACCTATTGTTTTTGGTTATCAAATACAAAGCAACGAAGATATCCTGCCAAACATTTGATCACTATTTTAGTTTTTTCATCAGATTAAGGACGATAAGATGAGCTATGAGCTAATTGAGTACCAAGACAAGAAAAAAAATTGCGTCCAAAAATTTCCAGTGACAATGGGATCTCTATCACTTACAACAATATTTGGGTTTTCATGTAGCTTTTGAATTGTTTCCATAAATGAAGTAGCAATTGCATTGCCTTTGAAAGGATGAGATAATGCACAAAAGTGTCCATACATGGTAAGTCTATTAACTGCCACCATGATGACACACTTTCCTTCAAACTTGGGTAAACCTATGACAAAATCCATTGGTACCTCCTCCCAATGCTAAATTGGAATGGATAAAGGTTTTAACAGACTTGGGGTCTTAATTTTATTAAAATTATTTTGTTAGCAAACCAAAATTCTACTACAAATTTCTGAATATCAAATTTAAGGCCATCCCAAAAAAATTCCTTATTGAAACTGTGGTAAGTTTTTAAAAATTCTGAGTTCCATCCAAAAGGAGAGTTTTGAAATTCCAAAATAATATTTCCTTTGAGTTGGGAATTCTTACATAGATATAAGCGATTTTGTACCATAATGAGTCATTTTTCCAAATAAATTTATCAGATGTACTAGGATGTTGCTGCAACTTTTGAATGAGTGTCCACACCTCTTCGTCAATCTTCCATTCCTCCCTTACTTCAGTTATCCAATCAGGTTTGATAATAGAAATGACATATATCAATGCTTCCACATCCTCATTCCTTCTTTAGAGAGCAACTAAAACAATATTTTTCTTCCCTTTTTGTAGATGATTTCAAAGTCATAACCCAACATCTTCATGACCCATTTTTGTTGCTCTTCTAAATACTTTATTTGTTCCAAAAAGTATTTAAGACTATGATGATCTGTTTTTACCTTGAAGTATCTTCCCATTAGGTAAGGGGACCATTGCTTCAGGGCATGTATTATTGCCAACATTTCCTTCTCATAAATAGGTTTGTGTAAAAACTTTCCCTTCATTGGACAACCTTCAAAAGAAATGGGTCCTCCTTGCATTAAAATAACACCAATTTAATTTCCTGGGGCATCACAATCCACCATAAATGTTTTTGTGAAGTCTGGTGTAGCTAAAGTTGGAGCCTGGCACATTGCCTATTTAAAATGTTCAAATGACTTACTTTTTTCTGGAGTCCAAAGAAAGACATTTTTTTTTAGTAATGTTGTTGGAGGTGCATTTTTTTCCATAATTCTTAACAAACTTGTGATAATGCCTTGTCAATTGAGAAATTCTCAAAGATTATTTAGGGTTGTGGGGATTTCCCATTCCTTGATGGCTTCAATTTTGTTACGATCTACGTTAATACCCTCATGAGATACAATATGACCCAAATATTCCACCTTTTGTACCCCAAAGAAACATTTGGAGGTTTTTTGCATACAATTGTTTCTCCTCCAATAGTTTGAGCATCCTGTCAACACGTTGAACATGATCTTTCTAAGACTTACTTTAGATTAGTATATCATCAAAAAATACTAGCACACATTTTCTAAGGAAGGGTTTGAAAATAGAATTCATCAAAACTTGAAATGTGAACAGTGCATTAGTAAGGTCAAATGGCATGACCAAAAATTCATAATGACCTTGATGAGTTCTGAATGTTGTTTTTGGAATGTCTTTAGTCTTCATTCTAATTTGATGATATCTTGAATGGATATCTATCTTGGTGAAGTAAATTTCTCCATGTAATTCATCCAACAATTCATCAATGATAGGAAATGGAAATTTATCTTTAATAGTGTTATTTTTAACCTCCCTATAATCCAAACACATATGCCATGATCCATCCTTCTTGTGTACTGATACTACGAGAGTAAAGAAAGTCTTTTAGATAGGTTGAATTATACCTACCTCTAGCATTTATGCAACCATACATTCAATTTCATCCTTTTGGGCATAGGGATATCTATAAGGTCTAATGATTGGAGGAATGCTTCTTGGAATGAAGTGAATAGCATGGTAATAATCACGAATAGGTGGGATGCCTTTGGGACTCTCAAATACCTTGGAATGATTGTCCAAGATTCTTTAGAGATATAGAGAAATAAATGATTTCAACATTTGAATATATAGTGAGCATAATTGTGTAATTATGCCTCAATGTTATTTCTTCAAAAGCTTTTTCATGTCATTAGAGTTGATAATCTTCCCTAGTTTACCTGCGATGCCCCTTAATTCAATTTTCTTTCCTTCCCTGGAAAATTTTGAGAACATTTCTTGAAAATTAAAAGTTATCATCCCCAAAGATTGTAACCATGGGAATCCTAATATAACATCAGCACCACCCATTGGAATGGAAAGAATTGGACTATTTAATACATATTCCATCATGGTTAGATTGATATTATGGAACTTCCCTAAGAAACTTGTAGTTCCTCCATTTGCAGCCATCATTTGACACTCTGGTGCTGGATATAGAAAGCAATTCAATTCCTTGGTTATATTACAATGAATAAAATTATGGGTATTACTAGAATAAATCATCACTATTACAATTTTTTCTTGATATATCCTTCTATCTTGAGAGTTTGAGGAGTGGTAATTCCTACCAATGTGTTATATGATATGGTCAAATTCATTTCTTCATTATCTAGGGTTGGTCCCTAGTGTATATCCTCTTTTTTTTATGTTTCTTGTTTCTTTTCTTCCTCCTCTCCACAATCTATGTAAAAGAATTTATTCTTAGCACACTTATGATCCTTAGTGGATTTTCTATCACAACTGTAAAAAAAATATTTTTCTCTTTTTTCCTCCAGTTGTTGTGGTGTCAATATTGTAGGTTATGGGAGGCTAGGAGCAGCAGAAATTTCATATTTATAGTTGTGAGTGGTAGAATTCCTTGTTGCCATAATTTTTCTTTCGAGTTTTCTTTCCATATTGAATGCCTTCTCCAATGAATTAGATTCCCAAAGGTTTACCTCATGTTGGATGTTATCCTTTAAATTTCCCATGAATACATCAATCCTATGCTCCTCTAGAATATCATTTACCTTGATATTGAATCTTTGGATGTACTCAATGTGCTCCACCATTGAAACCTTTTGTTTGAGATTTATTAGTTGGCTAAAGAAGGCATTTCTCTTTGTATCCTCATAATGTGGTATCAATTCTTCCATAAAAATTTTCCAAGTGACATTTTATTTAAGGGAACAAAGCCATCGATACCACATGAACTAATTTTGTTCTAAATATAAAGATGCATGCATACCATTTGTGTGTGTTGAACATCATGTAGATTAAATAATTGCTCCATATATAGTATCCATGTTACTGAATCCTTGCCATCAAAATTTATCATATTGATCTTTGGAATGTGGTTAGTATTCAACCCAATATTGGAGTCTCTAAAATTATATTTCACATTCTTATTATCCTCATCATGATTTCATGGAGTACCTTGTCACCACTAGGAAGCATTTCTTATAGTAACTTTGTTAAACCTTCCTTGACACCTTCTAGGTACCTTTTAATTTCTATTTTTAAACCATCCTGAAATTCATCATTTCTTCCATATCATATTTTAAACCATTCTTCAAACCATCCATATTAGCTTCCAGTTCATTTTTGGTTACTATTTCTAAGAGTGAAATTTGTTGCACTTGGTCTCGTATTTTTGATATATCATGATGCATTGCTTCCTCTTCTTCATGTGTCATACTAGATATTTATATTGGCTTAATAGGTGTATTCATTTCCTTATTACGAAGAATATTGGGACTAAATAATGATTTCTATGCTTCGTTGTGCTCTTTGAATCACTTAAAACTGATTTCTCAAACAAAAATTATGCAATTAAAAAAAAAATACACATCTTTTTCTTGCTTTTATAAGCTCAATATTGAAATTGTTGTATCTCTATTTTTTGGGATCTCCAAGTTCTGAAATTTCATCTTGTGGTATCCCTCAAAGTCTTCTTTGCAATGCCATAAGTTATACTGAGTTTGGATTCTTCAAGATAAAGTCATTCCCAATTTCCCTCAATGACCTAATTAAGAATTGCTTCAGTAGGGCTAACTTATACATAATGACATGTGTCATTGTTTCAACCTTCATCCTTAAAAACAATATAAGAAAAAACAAAGTACGTACAATTTCATTTTTATTTTTACAAAATTCAATTCCAATTCTCGTAGAGAAAGTTATGATTATTTTCCCTCGGTCATCTATTTGACACTGAATTGTGGAGCATGCAAAAACCCTAAATTCTTTAGACCATATCTCAGGAAATATAGTGAACCAAGATCTGAAATTTTTACATGAATTTGACCAAGATTTTGTCTCCACGTGGTCAACAGTTTAGCTTTTGAAGCCTTGTATGAAAAAGGTTAGAGTGCAAATACCAATATGACTCGTTTGAAACAACAAAACCCTAGAATCCAAAGCTCTGATACTAATTGTTATTCACCTATATCATAAAACAGAAGAAAATATAGATCAATGACTTGAAAATTAGCCTCTTCATGGGAGAAACCTCCTTCACATCACATAAATGAACAATTCTTGGATGATACAAATGAAAAGACCTCCTTGTTATATATAGGAGTCTAAAGGGTCATAATATAATCAGAGCCTACATAAAAATAATAATCTAAGGGCACAATAATAACAATACTCAGATTCTATGGGGCACAAAAATAACAATCTGGGAGCTACATGGAGACACCAATAACAATAATGGGGTTACATTAGTATTATAAGGACCCAACAAAGTCTTCAACAAGTTTCATGAATTTAAGACTAAAGAAGGGAAATAAAATCAAGATTCTAAGATCACAAAATGGAGGAGAATATACTTCCAGAGAGCTCATTTCCTTTTGTAAAGAAGTTGGGATTAAGAGGGGGTTGATATTCCCTTACAATCTACAACAAAATGGTTTTTTTGAAAGAAAGAAAAAAACCATTGAAGAATCTTTTAAGGCAATGATGTGTGATCAAGACTCACCTATGTTTATATGCAATGAAACATCTATGATAGTTGTCTATATTCAAAATCAAATTATTCATCAAATTTTGGAAGATGAGACCCCTAAAGAAGCATTCATCAGACATAAACCAAAAAATGGAAATTTGAGGTTATTTGGTTGTCCAATATATATCGATGTACCCAAATAAAAGAGAAAGAAGCTAGAGCCTTCATGAAAGAAAAGAATATTCATTGGATATAGTGAGTCTTCCAATGCCTATAAAATCTGTGTTCTAGGATAATTATAGGTTGAAGTTAGTGGGGACATGACCTTTGATGATAATGTTTCCCATTGGAAATATAAGGAAGTTCCCATGGAATCTGATGATGATGAGGAACATGAAGCTCCCAAGGAAGAAGGTACAAGTCAATGTAATTCCTTAAGACATGTTGTAAATCATCAATACAAGATAGAAGGGCCTAGTGATCCAATGGACCTTGTCCTAAAATCAGGAAAAGGCTAGATTGGCTTATATATACTTTGTAGGAAGCCAAAGACATGAAAAACCATGCGGAACCTTAAGGGAAAACAAGAGACTGAATAACTATTATGCATATTCAACATTGATGACCAATCTCATTGATTATGAACCTTCCACCTTCGAAGAAGTACTTAGCCAACAAGTTTGAAATGATTTGATGTTTGAAGAAAACCAATTGATTATGAAGAATGAGGTATGGGATATTTTGCCTAGACTTGAAGGGAAGTCAGGTAACCTCCAAATGGGTATACAAGACCAAGCATGTAGTAGATGGAAACATTGAAAATTACAAGACGATATTTTTGGTTAAGGGGTTATCCTAGAAAGAGGGAGAGGATTATGATGATAATTTTGCTCCATTTTCCATGTACACTACTATTAGATATATTAACTTTGTTGCTTCTTATATGGGTTGGAATTTACAACAAATGGATGTAAAAATTGCTTTTCCCAATATCATGGTTAAGGAATAAGTGTACATAGAACAAACTCAAGGTTTTGAGGTTCATGGGAAAGAGTCTCATGTTTAAAGATTAAATAAATCCTTATATGGACTTAAGCTAGGACCTAGAGCCAGGTATTCTCGAATTGGAAGCTACCTGCCAAGATTCAATTTCTCCAAAAGTGATGTTGATCTAAATATATATATCAAGGTTGAGAAGAATGAACCTATGATTTTATTATTGTATGTTGATGA
>APFE030980043.1:45529-74288 GCA_000404065.3 Pinus taeda
CTAAGAGGGAGTGTTGAATTTTGTAGCTATGTTTGATCTTCATAATTTATATTTTATCCTTTGAAATATAATGAAATTGTAAGGCATGTTCTTCATGTCATTTTAATTGTTTAGACCTTGAAATAATTAATATAAATCATGTTCCTCATGTTGGTATCAAAAGAGAAAATTTAAAAATTTGGATTTTAAACTTTTGGCTGTAAACTTGTCAAATCATTCTCAAAGAAGATAAACCCATTTGGATAGGTAGAATACAACATATAAAGCACTCGACTTCCTCCACAAGGCACCATGTGACCTCACACAATATAGGAGATATTATGGGAATCCTAGAAAAGAAGAAGGATGAAGTAGAATGAAGAAGGATGAATTCATCTCTAGAATTTCTCTCTCTCCTTAACTTGACACGTGTGAATTTTATGGGGAGTTTCTAGGTGGTAGGTTGAACTTCTAGGAAGTCCTTTATGGGTAGTAGGGACCAAATTCTAGGCAAAACATTTTGGGAAATAGTGACGAGTTTTTGGGCATATTCTGGGAACCCAAAATTCATCCTAGGAGATCAAAGAGGACAAAAGCTGAAGGGAAGAAGATTGACTTGAAACGAGGATGTTTAACCAAGTTTGATGATAGAATTGTTGGTCAGATTGACCTCATATTTGGCTAGAAATATTAGGAACATCTCTTGTTGAACTAAAAAAAATTCTAAGGAAAAGGTTTGTACGTCTCCCCCCCCCCCCCCCCCCCACAAGTGGGTTTTCCAATGGTAAATCTTGTGTTCTCTTTGTGCATTGTGATCTTTATTGTCCTTATGTATTTATGGTTGAATTTCTAAACTGTAATTACGTAATGATAAACTAGAAGTTCTAAAAGAATATCTACATCATTAGAATTAAATATCAATATTTCAAAAATTAGTGCTTGTATTTATTGCACTTGAAAAATCAAGAGCTAGAAATCTAGTTTGGATGAATCAGATAAAGGTTTTCTCCTTGGCTTTTTGTTGATTCAATAATTAACTCACATGACCATAAGATATAATTGTAGTCCCAAAAATCTAGATTCAAGACCTCGTGAGCACGAAACATTGTGATACTTTCATATTATTTTGACCCAAACTGCAAGCTTTAGCATGCAAATTCATTATTTACCCCATAGGACCAAGAGTTGGGACCACATTCTAAAAATATTGCTATTGTATCTAAGATCTAGGTGTAGGAGGGTCAATCAATAAACTTCAATACTCCTAGATATCCTAGATATCTAGATGGCATATAAACGTTTCTCGAACCCTAAATACTCAAATTGGCCAAATATATTTTTCATGGAGCCACGTTGGATGGATTATTGACTAGTTCATTCATTAAATCTAGATTTGGTTTGAATGAAGGTGTCAACGCGTGCACACCCCTAAAACACCATATTCCTAAATAAATCTAGATGTCGGATGCTCTAAGGGCCCCACTATTGATCTCCTAGTTGACCGGATATCCTAATGACGTCGAACTTTGTCCTCCCATTGTTTTAGGTGAAAATGTCTTTTTTTCTACTATTTTAGCCAAAGGATAATACACTAAAAACCTTCACCAAAATACCCCCTAGTGTGAATCCCAATGCTTTGGGAGCTGCTACATAAAAACTCCAAGATCCAATTAAAGCTTTCCACATGGATTCTTACCACAACATTTCTATTATGTCACTACAACATCATCTTTCTACCATTTTTCATGCCATTTTATTGTCATGTGTCACTCAGTATAGGGCCACGTTGCGACCAAAAACCTAAAAATATACCTACCACATGTCACTTTCATAAAGTGCCATGTCATAACCGTTGTTATGTCACTACTACATGGTGCCATATATCATCCTTCCTATACTTCCATGTCATGTTGGTGTCCGCCACCTGCAAATGAGAAAATCTAGTATCCAAGTATTCTAGAAAGAGGAAAAATTGATACATGCTCAAAGGTTTGAATACCTGAATATACTTCTCATTGCCACATCAAGGAGCCATCTTAGCTCCCAACTCATCACATCAACCAATCTATAGTTTCCACCTATCAACTTTTCCACATGGATTCCATGTCATTGTTGGCCCTAGAAAATTTATAAATATGGTGATTTTGTGTGTAATTTTAGCTATACTACAATAGGTTTGCATACTTGAAAACTGGGATATACATGAAAGCACCATATATGCTAATGATTTTAATATATTAGAGAGGTATATTGTATATGTTTGTATATGTATACGTATACGTATACGTATACGTATACGTATATGGTATCGTTACATATACATTATACATATACATTTATATATATTATAACATTAACATATACATATACATATACATTTTACATTACATATACATATACATAACTATACATATAATTACATATACATACAATACATATAGTAACTTATACATATACATTATATATATACCTATATTTTATACATATACATTCCATTATATATATATATATATATATATATATATATATATATTATATTATCTATACTTAGGCACCCATATATCCTAAAGAGTGCAAATATGTTAAATATTACAGATGTGCTAAAGTAATTTCATATCTTGGAGAGCTGGATATGTTTTGGAGACCCAAATATACTACTTGAGGATGGAACTTTGCCCAATCTAGGAGCCTTGCATGACCTCTTAACTTCAAATTCCTTTTCCTCTTGATTGTTTTGGAGATAGGATAAGTTCCATATATCATTGGAAAGGTCATGAAGAGGACTATCCAATTGATCCTTTTAGATGCTCATTTGATCAACATTACTTCAAAACAAACACAATAAAATCATGGCATCCTCAAGCTTTCGTACAACCTTTAACATCAATGATGCCAATTGTCATCAATGGAAATGAACTAACCAACAACCTTGTAATTTTAGTGAGGATATTAGATTGAACATGATGCATTCTATAGTTGTTAGTGGCCATCCTTTTCATAACAATAATTTTTTTTTTCCACTTTCTGTGCTACACTCGAAAAATTCTCTAGCGATTTAGGTTTGAGGAGACACACCTCATGTTGAATGTTCTCCTTTAGATTTCCCATAAAGAGATATAACAAAGTATCCTCTAAAATTTTCTTTACCCTAAGACCGAGCTTTTGGAATTGTTGAATATGCTCTATATTTTGACATTTTTTTCCAAGATTGATCAATTGACTACAAATTTTGTAGCTTCTAATGTCCCCATAATGTGCTATCAATTCATCTATAAATATGGACCAAGTGATAAGAGTGTCCTTATTTTGTTCACAAATACATTGATACCAAATAAGTTAATTAGATTCTAAATACAAAATTGCAGGAATTACTTTTTATAAAGGTGTAGCTATTGAGCTTCACACTTGACATTGTTATTTAAAGCTTTTATGTGATGTAATAGACCTGCACTTTCTGATAATGAGAAGTTGGATTTTAAGCTGCACCTGAGTTAGTTTCAGAGGGCTAAGGCACTTGGGTTTGGGCCCAACCCAGAGGCTTTGGTTGATCGAGGTGGATATTGGTGGCCACCCACCAATTCCATGTGGACCCCCACCATTGTTATTTCAGTTTTCTAGTTTCATTAATTGTAGCACAATTTACTATTTTTAGCAATTTTTCGGATCCTAAACTTTTAGCGTTGTTTTGAGGCCCTAAACGATTTTTTTTGGAAAATTACTACCAGTGACTTTTTATAAGTCATTTTTTTTGTCCTAGTCCTCAGAGAGATATTTCCAACAAGGTATCATGCATGTCAAACGGAGATAATATGACCAAGTCACGACCTCGGGAAGTTGGCTGCCCAACTAACCCCAACGGGACCCATAAAATCTTGGTGTTACATTTCCCCGGGTTAGCGTTTTGGTTGTTTAGGATTTTCTCTTATTGTTCAATAATAAAAAGGCCCTTGAGCCTCATTGTAATGCACTTTAGAGGCATGTAGCCACCACATCTCTTCTTATATATAAGCTACCATCGTCGAGCTAGTATCATTTCCATACTATTTGTAAGCATATTCAATTATTTGATATTAATAAAAGGAAGTGTTATTTCTACTTCATCTATGTATTATGGTTATATCTGTAATTTGTTGTGTTCCTGTTTAAATCTAGATCAGTGGTATCAGAGCAATCTGCTCTTTCTCTGTTTTTCTTTGCATGTCCCCCATGAGGTCGGGATATAAGGAGTCAGGGATTGAGCTGGTTGAACCTCTGCAAGACTAGCCTCGTAAATCTCTACAGCCTCCCATGGAGGAAGAAAAGAAATACAAAGGAGCAGGAGATCCTATCAAAATATTGCTCGAGGCCCTTGAAAAATAAAGGAACGCGATGATGCATAACTTTACCTAGATCCTTCAATGGTTGCCCACCAGTGGCACATCCACATCCAACAGCCACTCTGGAGGCTCCACACCTTTTAAGGTGCAAGTAAACTTTGACATTCCCATATTTGAGGGCCAAATAGATGCAGACGTTGTAGATAAATGGTTGAATATGTTCGAAGGATATTTTTCTGTTCATGATTTTTCCGATTGAGAAAATATTACTTTTTCTCTTCTCAAAGCCGCCCCCCACGTCAAGGACTAGTGGGAAAGCTATTGTGAGCAAAAGGATGAAAGTACAAACTCACTATTGTCAGCCGCTCCCACTTGGAATTCAGTCTGGGATGCCATCAAGGAGTAGTACTACCCTGTCGGGAGCTATGAGGACAAATACATAAAGTGGACCATGCTACGGCAGGGAAGGGACCAAGATGTGCCAGAGTTTACCAATATTTTTCATACGTGCACGAAGTTGGGCATCAAGGATTCTAAGAAACATTTTGTACTTAAGTATCACGACTGCCTACATATATACATCCAGAATGAGATGGAGTTCCTAGACATCTCCTCGCTTGACACGATGTACCGATATGCCATCAAGATCAAGCATAAGTTTAAACAGAAGAAGTGAGACTATGGATCTATGAATCTGAAGCAAGGGAAAGGTGCCCCCAAACCACAAAATAAAGGACAAAGCCAAGGTGATATGACCCAGGACAACCTGCCAAGGCCATAAGCAAAGGAAAATACAAGCGAGTGTCAGGCCAAGAAATCATTGGTGGCTGAGTTGAAGGCTTCAGAATCAGATGCATGTTCCGACTCTCAATCAGAATTCGACAAGGGGAATGACAAAGGCAAGTAGATTATTGATGTGGAGTCCAACACCATCGTCACCACCACAAAGATCTATAAGGAGGAACCCGAAGATCCAGAGGAGGAGGAGAGTCTCTTCCACTCCTAGATGTGGGTGAAGGGTTCCCTGCTACAGTTCATTTTCGATAGTGGTGTTATCCCCTACAATTTCCTAGGCTGAGGAGGAGATCAAAAGAGGTAACCTTGAACCACTTTTAGTTTAGTATCTAGCCCTACTAAACTAGAGAGGGATCTCTCTAAGGATTTGTCAATGAATAACTGAAAGAAATAGGTTTTAGGCTAGATATACAAATCTTGTTTAAGTATTTGAGAATTTAGGGTTTTCTAATTTGATGGACTAGAGATTAGAACAGGTAATTAGGTCAAGTGTACAGTAAAAGGTATAAAGAGGAGCTAGATATCAGTGTGTTATGGTGAACTTAAGGTTTTTTTCAATGTAGTATAGGTCTGAGAGTTTAGGAAAACATAATGAGCATGTATAAGCATGAATTCATTAGTTATAGAAGAAAACAACAACAAGCATAATTTTCCACATAAATAGAGCTTAAATCTAAGAATTTTGTCTATATGACTGTAAGGAAAACCAAAAGAAGAAGAGAAAGCATGAAAAGAGAGATTATTTCATCAATTAGAAAATGATCTAAAAGGAAAACAACACCATAGACTCACTAAACAAGTATTCTTGAAATATAGCTACAACTGCTCCTTGATTAGTTGTAAGAAAACATAAGGTACAAGCTTCTCCACAAAATTCCAACCTCTCCTATGAATGATAAATGATACATATAGACTTAATTAAACAACTTCCCCACCTTCAAGAGGTGAATTCCTAGGTGGTGGAACTGTTTCCAAGATTCTCTCAACCAACAGGTGAGAGTGAGAAGGTCAAATACAAACTCTTCTCTTAGACTTTGTTTTGAATTTTTCTTCCTTTATGAGGCCTAACTAACCATAAAAACAACCTATCATGTCTATTTATTCATGATTACATCATCTAACCTCGAACTATTACAATTACATCATGATTTTTTACTTTTACCAAGTCAAACTGAAAACTAGGAAATTACACAGTGAAATTTAAAATAAAAAAACTCAAAAATTTGCAGAAGCGCAATACCAACTTTTAGCCCACTTTTAGGTGCCTTCCTGAGGGCCAAATTGCGATCTGAGAGAATGGTAAACTATCCTTGCATGTCTAGTTTCCATAACACATTGAATTTTTTAAAAATTACTTATGGTAAGGCCTTCAAAAACACATTCTCCAAAGGTGTCTCCAGAAGCGTAGCGCCTGTCAAAAAGAGTGGAAGAATGATGATTTTTTTACCCCTTTTTCTCCTTTTTCTCAAAATCTGAGCCATGTATGAGAAATATGATGAAATGGGCTTTTAGAGGAGGTCATAATATTTCCAAAAATGTAAGCCACTTTTCATTTCGATCCATGAGGAAAAAGTGCAGTGCTAAGGCACTGTGCTTCTGTGACTAGCCAGTTTTCTGAATTTGGCACCAAAATAGCCAAAAAACAAAAAATGCTCAGAATTCCTTCAAAATTGTCCATGAGATGAAAAATGATGTATGTCAAGCCCTCATGGATGCTTCAACAAGAATCTATAAGTTATCCCTCTCATTTTTGTCCTTTAGGGTTTCCTTGAGCGTGTTTTCCAACTGCTTGAGCTTGATATTACATATCATGTTTCTGGTTTGATAGTGATGTTCCATGTGCCTTAGTAGCTGGTTATCTTTGTTGGCTTTGCCAAGAAGACTTTCCAAGTGATCATTGACCTTATCTATCCAATACTCTCCTTCCTCATTGATATCTAAGGCAATTTTGTCCTCCATGTCTAGGTCTTCATCGAGCAAACTGTGTCCTTTCTCCTCCTTCAATGCTTTTTGAGTCCCTTGGTTCATGGCCTCCTCTTTTTTTTTTGTCAGTTCCTCAAGTTCACTAGGCTCCAAAACTACTTTCCATTTTCCTACTTGCTGCAACAATTTAGTTTTCTTTTTCTCCATGATGAGTTGTCTAGATTTAAATTGACTGTTTTCTTGTTCTAGGAAGGAGATAACAAACCTTGCTCTTTCCATGTTGTCCATGAGTTATCTGAGTTGAGAATATTTCTCTTTGATAGTTTGTTGCATGTTTGAAGGCTTTTTTTTTTTTCCAAGTCCACCAATTCAAATTCATGCTCAATTAAGTCTTCATCCAATATATGTGATCCCTGTTTTACCGATGTAGAAAGCTTGGCCCTTTTCTCAACCTGAGAAGTAAAAACAAGCCTTTTTCCTCTTTGATACATTCTAGTCACCTCAGGTCTAGGTGCTTTAGGAACCTCCATTGATTGGCTTGATGATCCTACCTCCATCTATTGTGTTGGTATATTTTGATGCTAGAGTAAAACATTAGTCTCATGCCATTTCAAAGCTGTTTCTATGAAAGAATCCCATGTCATGTTTTTCTCTACAAGTTGATGGAGAACTATAGTCTTTATCAAGCTATGATGAAAAAGAATAAGGTAGTGTTCTTTGTATTTCACCTGTACCTTCTCAGACACTTTGACAAGGCTTCTACAAAGATAATTGCACATGTTGAGAGGTTTTTGAGTTGTGAAGTGCATTAGAAGTTGGATGTGATATGCATACAATCTAGAAAACCTTCCCTCACAGGCGAAAATTTTCATGACAACCTTCATTAATGGAGCATACTTCTCCAATAGGTACCTAAATGGGATAATGTGTGTATGGGTCTCCTTGTAGGTTGTTTTCAAGAAAGACCTATAATGTTCAAGATCCAAATTCATACCCTTAAACCAGTATTCTCCATGATCAGGTAAAATAGCAGCCACTGAAAATGTAAACTCAACCCCTACTATGATGGCCCCTTTCCCTTTCAAATGAGTGGCAATCCAATCTATCAAATGTTCATGAAAACCTACTTGACATACCCTTTTGCAAAACTCTAGACAAGTTACATCTTCAAAACACTACTTGATGAAGGGTGATGAATTGATTTCATTGCAGTTGGTAGGCTCATATTTGAGGATTTTTCCTCCTTTATGGTGTTTTTTCCTCTCTGGTGAAGAATCTCCCTCCATGATGGTAGAAACCCTAGAATCAGGAAAATGGAAAAAACAATGAGGAATGAGTGAAAAAATGAAATGAGGGGTTTGAAGAATGGAAATGATGGTAGGGAAATTTTTAGTAGATGGATAGGGACTACAAGCGACTTATTAAGCTTAAATGAAGAGAAATGAGGGAAAAAAATGGTTATGATAAATTGTAAAACAAAGTTTCTAGGAAATTTACTCAAACTGCTAGGTAAGATCTAGGGTTTAGTTAAAGGTGAGGAATTTTGATCATTTATAGGTTTTTTAGTGAATCAAAGTGTATTTTAAACATGTAAAAATGTGTGAGGTGGAACATTTACATGTTTAGAATATAAAAACTAGAAAAACCATCAATTATCCTAGCTTGCAGCATGAAAATTTCACCTAAAGTCCTAGATGAAGAGAACTTACATTTGAATTCATCTTGCTAAAGGAAGTGTGTTATACTTACTTGGGAACAATCTTAGGATAGCAAGAAATAAGTTTGCAAGATTCAAAATCAAATTTGGGTAATTTTTAAAGATTTTTAGGCTGCTCTAGCACAAGTGCAGCACTGTCTCTAGATGCGTAGCTCCAAAGCACAACGCAGTGTCTAGAAGCACAAAGCCAACCTCAGAAGCACAACACAATCTTTGGAAGTGCAGTGCCACCAATTTTTGAGCTAATTTTCCTAGAAACCCATGTTTTTTCGCCAATGGAGGGGAGAGCTCTATGAATAAAGGAGAATAGAAGGAAAATGAGATGATTTTGGAACCTTTTGGGTTTTTATAGGAAAGTATGGTTCCCTTTTGAATAGAAATGGACCCCACATACCTTTTCAAAACATGATTTTTCACCTTTAAAACTGAGTCACTTTGGAGAGCTGAAACCTGAGTTGGTTTTTACCTTTTTCAACAGTGTGACTTCTTTGTCTGGAACCTTTGAGATTGAAACCATGAAGAACTTATGAAAATTCATTAAACTTATGCCAAAGAGCTGCTTGTTATAAGTCATTTAATGTTGGATTTACACATGATGAGGATGGACCTTGAAACCATAATGACTTAATAAAGACATTAGAGTGAATGAAATGTTAATGATGATGAATGATATAATGAAAACATCCTTTTTCTTATGCTTCCTTCATTTGAGTGAGGTAGGTGACCATCATGTGTGATTTTTCCAAAAGAATGAAGACATTCCTAGACAAACTAGCCAATGACCAAATTTTACTTTGAAAACCTAGTGACATGATAGAATTTGACCTTGAGACTCCTGACAAACTTGGTAAAATAATATTTGATCACTGGTGACAGGTAGAAAAGATTGATACTAACAAGTCGGAGCCAAAAGAACCTCATTGTAGTAGAGGTCATGAAGTGGCTGGGCTTACTGACCACAACACACCCACAACTGTACACCATCGGGTGGCTTCACCAAGGACAGGTTCTGTGTGTGAGGCAACAATGTCGCCTTCCATACAACATAAAGCCCTTCATATATTAGGTATTATGTGACATTGCTCCCCTTGATGTTTGTGATGTATTATTTGGCCAACCATATTTTTGTGATATATTATTTGGCCTCGTGTTGTTATTGTTACATTACAAAATAATTTGTACAGGATACTGGAGGTAGCCTCGCCTACCACCATCTCTCTGGTTACTGCAAAAAAATGCAGTAAGCTAATTTTAAAAACCAGGAAATTTTCTTTCCTAATGATACACCCTCAAGGAAAGAGGAAGACAATGGCCATGACCTCCAGACAAGGCCCCTCCACACAACAACAACAGATGGACAAGGTCATGGAGGAGTAAGAATACATCTTCACCTCCCCCGCAGGGGTGCCTCTACACTATCAGGTCAAGCACTCCATCAATCTAATCCTAGATGCATCGTTACCCAATGGACTAATCTATCGATGCTCCATTTTGGAGAATAATGAAATCAAGAGGTAAATTCAAGAGCTGTTGTAGAAAGGTCACAATCAGTCAGGCTCATCGCCTTGTGGGAGCCTGATCATGTTGGTACAAAAGACAGATGGGACATGGAAACTTGATATTGACTATTGGGCGCTGAAAAAGATCACTGTCTAGAATAGGTACCCGATCCCATGGATTGATGACCTTCTGGACCAACTCAAGGGAGAAAAATATTTCAACAAGATCGACTTGAAGTCTAGATATCACTAGGTACCAATCGAACCCTCTGATGTGTGGAAGATTGCCTTCAAAGCCAAGGAGGGCCTTTTCAAATGGTTAGTTATGCATTTCGGGTTGATGAATGCTTCTGCAACCTTCATGAGGCTCATGGATGACATCTTACAGCCATTCACCAACTCATTTATAGTGGTATACTTGGATGACATCTTGATCTTCAACCAAAGTTGGGAAGAGCACCTCCACCATATCTGATAGGTTCTTGAAACACTGCGGAAACACAAGCTGTGTGCCAATTTGGAGAAATGTACTTTTGGCATGACCTATGTTCATTATTTGGGATACATTATTGATGAACATGGGGTGCATGCAGATCTAGCCAAGATCCAAGTCATTTGGGATTAGCTAGCCCCAACCAATTTGACAGAGCTCCACAACTTTCTAGGTCTTGCCAATTTCTACCGCATGTTTGTGTTGGGGTTCTCTCATATCACTTGGCCCTTTAGTCAAGTCACCAAAGGAGGAGTGAAAGAAAAAATATTTTGGTCTGAATCTCAACAAAAGCCATTCACGGAGTTGAAACATCACCTCTTCTCTGCACCATTGCTCAAATTACCAAACTTGTAACAACCATTTGAGATTGAGACATATGCCTCTGACTATGCTATTGGGGTAGTCCTTACTCAACAGGGGCATCCAATGGCATATCTCAGTGAGACACTTTCAGACACAGTCCAAACATTTCTCACTTATGATAAAGAGATGTATTCCATTGTGTAGGCCTGCTGACAATGGAAGCATTACATTTTGGGAAAGGAAACGATCATCCACACAGACCACTGATGCCTGCAATTCATACAAATGCAAGGGAAGTTGCAAAATGATCACCATTAGAAGTGGTCCACATACCTGCAATAGTTCCATTTGAATATCAATTACAAGAAGTGAAACACAAATAATGTTGCAGACTACCTCAACCGACCACCGATCATGGAGTTAACTATCATGCTCAACTCTTGTGGGCACGAGACTTCTGATGGGCCACTTCTCTACAAAAGCAACCCAAAATTCGGCCACACATACCATATGCTCTTGGAGGGTCAGCAAGTTCCAGGGTTTCACCTCCAGTATGCTCTACTAAGCCATGTGTGACACCTTTGTGTTCCTTCAAGCGAGCATGTGAAGATGATTTGGGAAGCACACTACAGTCAGGCCATTGGGCATTTTGGGGTCGAGAAAACTGTGGTAGTACTGCAGAAGTATTTCAATTGGCCAAATCTTCGACAGGATGTTGGGAAGTATAGCAGATCCTGCACTGCATGCGTCAAAGCAATGTCTCTATATGTCGCTACCTACACCTAGTCGACCTTGGAATCCATCTCCATGGATTACATGTCAGGCCTTCCTTCTACTAAGCAAGGTAATGAGTTTTTTTTTGTGGTCGTCGACCAATTCTTGAAGATGGCCATTACGGCGGATTGCAAGAAGAGTATCACAATAGAAGCCACAGTTAAACTCTTCTTTGAACGAGTGTGGGTACACTTTGGGATCCCACACTCTATCATCTCATATCGGGACAACATGTTCCTCAGTACGTTTTGGTCTAGTCTCTAGTTGATGCTGGACACGAAGCTCATTAAGTCCATAGCTTTCCATCCCCAAACTGATGGCTAGATAGAGGTCGTCAATAGGATGATCATACACATTTTGTGCATGTAAAACTCAAAGAATCCACACATATGGGATGAGAGCCTCCCCTATGTCCAGCATAGCTACAACCAGGTTCTCCACAGCTCGACTAGCCACAACCCTTTTCAGGTGGGCTTGGGATTCCAGCCACTATGTCCCATTGATGTGGCCATACCAATTGCAGCGACACTAGGAGATTCAAATCATGTCTACTGATGAGCCTCATCATTGGGTAACTATATGGACCTTAATCCACCTCCTAGTTTATTTAAATCATCTCTTCTCACAATTTATTACATATTTTGGTTGTATTTTTTTTAATGAGATGAGTCAAAGTGAGATATTATGCCTAGTGGACTAATGTGCATTGATTGTAGGATTTTTAGAGAAATTCATGGAATTTTCACTAATTAAGGGCTGAAAATTGAATGAGACAAGGAAGAGAGACTGTAGGAGGTAAATCCTCCTCATTTACTCCTCCCTCATTTGAATATTTCTCCATCAATCACACTAGCTCGGAGTACAAGTGGCCAAGTCATGGAGATCAAAAGGCAGCCGAGCAAGTGATAGTTAAAGAGCTATTTTATCTCAATTTTGGGAGATGAGACTCCCTAGATTTAAGGAAGTAGTTGGAGAATTTAGTTGTATAAATAAAGAGGCCTAGAGCCTCATTAGGATTCGAATGTTTGTTATAAAAACACTAGTCATTTTCGAGTTCAAGACTTGTGGAAGACATTGTTATGTAATTTTCTATTTTGATAATGAGAATGAGAAATTCGTTGATCCAACACTGAGTTAACTCAGAGGGATAAATCTCTTGTCTTAGCGCCAAACCCTAGCAGCAAAGGCTCTTCTTCTTGCATTTGTATTCTTAGATTGATTTCATAGATTAATGGTTGATTCGTCTTTAGAATTATTTCACTGCAAGTAGTGTAGATTCGATTAGTTTGCTTCCATTTGTGCTTTACTCCAGCAATAGTTTAGAAGAGATAAAGGGACATCAAAAATATATCAATAGGTGGTTTTGGCTTCACTCCTTCCTTCAAGGATCATGGTTTGAGGAAAGAACTCCTATGCAGCCCCAAAAAGAAAAAAATCTACTTTCTGATGGAATTTAGGGTTTTATGTTCTTAGGCCAACATTTGATCAGTTTGCAAGAGTAGAATTTAGTTATAATTTTTTCTATCTTCAGTCTTACATTAGACCTCATCAATGTTCCATCCTATTCTGCAAGTTCTCCTCATGCATGATGTAGGTATCTAGCTCATGAAATTCTTCTTTCCTTAGATAGTTGGAATTCTTCTTGTTTACATGATTTTTGGGTAAATGTCAATGTTTGAAGTAGTGCAGGTGTTTCAGAAGTATAGAGATATTTCATAGTCCACCACCTCATTCCAACTTCATCCATCCATGATCATTGTTTTCTTTCACTAAAACCCTCACCAATTTCATCATTTCACAAGGAAACTTCTCCAAGCTTGTTGAGCAAATCTATCCATCTCCTAACCTTGGTTTTGAGTTCTAAAGTGGTCCTAGGCACTCCCTTGCCTCATTCCATCCACCAACCACCTTCCCTAAGCCTTCCATTACCTTCAACACCCATCCTTTTTCTCTTGGCTGTATCCTGTAGAAATATAGGGGATCCTGTAGGTTTTCAGGACATCCTATAGAACGCATTAGGACATCCTGTAGGTTTACCTCTAGTGGCCTGTTTTGAGGCCGAATTCAAAAGCCTCTAGGAAGCTAAAAAAGGCCCCCTATTGATCTCCCCAACCTTCTATACATTCACCATCATCCCTAAGCCACATGCACATTACCAAAAGAGATTAGCTTTCACACTTTCACTTAAAAAGACAAAAAAAAAATAAATTATTTTATTCATTTACATGCACATCAATAGAATGTTTGATGATTTAAATTTGCATGCTTAGGACAGTAGAATTGCATACATGTTAACTTAGAATTCTTTTGAAGCATAGCTCTTAGCAGTTAGTTAGAAAATGGTGTGTTTTAACATTTGATTTCAGTCTTTTTCTTTACTCCAGTAGAAAAGCTTTCTCTTAGAGTCGATTTATCTTTCCCTCATTGGTAATCAAGCTTCTTCTAAATCCCTAGAAGTCTGGTTTGAAAAACCTTAGTGGTCTATCACCAACTTAGCAATGACAACGAGCAAACCCACCACATTTACTTGTGTATACAACAATCTCACCTCCAAGTTCGTATGAAGCCCCCGTTGATAAAGTAAATTTGGTAGACCCAAGAGTTGCAACATTCTTGCTGCAATACTAGTGCTCATCTCTTTTTGGTGCTGTTACCAAGGAGGTGTCTAAGTAATATGTGATTACTGCTTTCTTTCTTCCATCTCTTGTCTCTGATATTTTGCTATTAGTTTCATTTCTGCAAAATTAATTTAGTTTGCTTTCTTTTCCATTCTTCATTCTTTGCTTTCCTTTCAATTTTGCAAGTAAGATTTCATTCAAGCAGTTAGTTTTCATTGAGTGAGCAATTTCAATTCTCTAATGATTTTCAAATCTTGAAAAAAACACAAAACAAAACAAAAACATTTCTTTCATGCCTCGTAGGAATACAGATAACTTACGGAAAATTTTTCCAAATACCCCCACCACTTCAAACAACCAAACTTCCCTCTTCATCGGTAGTTGTGAATTGGAGGAACCCTTGGCTGAACAACCAGAGCTATTTGAAGAGCCTACTAGGGGAGAAGAAGAATAAGAACCCATTCCAAATGACCCAATGGCTGAAAATAGAAATGAAAGGGGAAATAGAGAAAGAGTTGAGGGTGCCTTCCCCATCAGGGAAGCTAATGGGGATACCAAGATGAAGAATATAAGACCCTCTTCCCTTCCTCATTTCCATGGCATGACCTCATAAGATCCAGACACTTTCTTGTTTGAGTTTGTTGTTATATGCATAACCTATGATTACACCAATGATGAGTAGAAGTTGAAACTATTCCCATCCACTCTCAAGGATGTAACTTTGCGCTGGATCATGGGTTTACCTAGGGATAGAATCACAACTTGGGACCAGATGCAACAAGCCTTCAACAATAGGTGTCAAGACTACTGCAAATCTAAAGACACTAAAGAGGAAATTTTTAGGATGACCTTAGGGCATGATGAATCCCCGGAGGATTATGAAGAAAGATTCCAGCTTAGCTACAAAAGGGATAGGTGCACACTTGACCCTAAGTCACTGAGGCTAGTCCTACTTAGAGGGGTAATGGAAGATATTCTGGATACCTTAAACCTATTAGCAGGAGGGGACATCTACCAGCTACCCTATGAAGATATCAAGATTATCTTTAGAAACCATTCTAGTGCAGCTAGAAAAAAGGGTAGGGGTAGTCAACCTATTGTTAGTCCATCCTCTTCCAATACATCCATCAAGGATGAAATTGGAAACATGCTGTAAGATTTCAAGAGTGAGATGCTGCAAACCCTCACCCTACAGATGGACACTATACACATTAAGAGAAAATAGGAGGAAGCAGAGAGAGCCTTAGCCATTTTCTACCCTAGATGCACAAGGAGGAACCCTAGGAATGAATATCCATTAAACCTGGCCGATATTTGCTCAGTTTGTGAAGACAACCACTCCAAAAACAAGTTCCCTTCACTACTTGGACTAAAATTTATATCAGGGAGCTAAAGGGGTGACTAAACAACTCTACTACATAAATCAAAGGAGACCTCCTAGGCCTCGGCCATACTAGCAGGGCATGCAAGGGTCATCCCATGCATATTACAACCCTAAACAAACCACAAACATTCCCTCTTAGGTTCCCCCTACTGATGCTTCCTGGTCTACACCTCCTCCTTGGTCCTTTGCACCCTAGTATCATTCCCAGTCGATCAGCCAGTCATTTCAACCATATGCTCCACCATAGCCTCAGTGGAATGCATTGTCCTAGGGGTGGAGGCCCCCATACAAAAATGCTCTAGCTTTATTGCCTTCACCACCTGCTCAACCAAAACTTTTATACCCTTCTCCACATAAACAACCCCAGATGCCTGCACAACCAAATCCGAACCCGAACAATAGCCATGCACAACAAGTATACAATGGAGAGACATCCTATCCTGCTTATGCTGTGGAGATTTAGGAAATCAACTTGAGATCTGGGAGAGTACTCCTAGACAACCAACCTCTACCTCCACCTAGGGAGAATGAGGAAGAAAGAGAGGAAGGCATGCCTAAAGTAAATCCACTACCCTTTCTTGAGAGATTAACTCAACCAATCCAACCTACCCCAGAAGAGACTAAACTTCTGGGAGAATTGAAAAATCTGTGTCAAAGTTCCACATCTCCAAGCTATAAAAGATGTACCTATTTACAACAAGTTGATTAAAGAGAAGTGCTTCAAACAACTGTCCAACTTAATGCTGGGGTAGGTAATTTGTCCAAAGTATTTGGACCCTGGAAGTGCTATAGTAGATGTGCACATCAATGGCACCATTGTCCCACACGCTTTAATTTATCTTGGGGCTACCATTAATGTGATGACCAAGGACACCATGCTCAATCTCAACCTTTGGGGTTCATTGAGAAAGACCACAACATTCCTGCAACTTGTAAATCGCTCCACAATGACCCCTAAGGGGATTGTGGAGGATGTGATGGTCTCCATTGACTCTTGGGAGTAACCTATAGATTTCCTAGTTCTCTAGGCTAAGGCCAAGCTTACTGGTTACCCTCTCATCCTTGGGAGGCCTTGGTTAACCACGACTGATCCCTACATTAGCTGCAAGGTTGGAAACATGACCATAAAAAATGGGCATATGTCCAAGTAGTTAGTTCTGTAACCTCCTTCCCAGCCGTCTCTAGAACATGACTTCACTTTATGGCTAGAGGAGGAGGAAGAAGATGAAGTTTATTCAACCAAAATCTATACCTTAGAAAAAACCATGGGAGGAGGACAACTAGATGAAGATGATTTGATTGAACACATACTGCAAAGTCTAACTCCCAACACATTGTCCTTAGAAGAAGTAGTAAAAGAAACCTATAACAACCATCAGATTGATCTATACTTGACTGATTCAAACCCTAGCCATCAAAACCATAGAATTCGACCTTGAGAGAACTTTGAAAATCAACCCATCTCTTTCTGTTCACTAAGAAGAAGAGTTGTGCAACATGCTAAAGGAACATCTGGATGCCTTTTCTTGGAGTTACAAAGAAATGAACGGAGTGCACCCCTCAGTGTGTACTCACCACATTTATATCAAATAAGGTTGCAAACCAGTCTGACAACCCCACTGGAGAATGAATCTAGCTCTCAAGGATATAGTCAAAGAATAATTGCAAAACCTGCTAGATGCAGGATTCATTTACCTTATCTTAGAAAATGAGTGGGTCTCTTCTTTGGTTTTGGTTCTAAAGAAAAAATGGGAAGTGGAGGATTTGTGCCGATTACAGAGAGTTAAACAAAGCCACAAAGAAGGACCATTTCCCTCTACCTTTCATTTACCAAGTGCTAGATGGCATGGCAGGGAATTTTTTTTTCTCTTTCCTAGATGGATCCAACGGGTACAATTAAATCAAGATCAGCCTAGAAGACTAGGATAAAATCACCTTCACTTGTCCTTGGGGTAATTTCACATATAGGGTCCTTCCTTTTGGCCTATGCAATGCCCCTGCCACTTTCCAGAGAGAAGTCCTGAGTATCTTTACCGAGCTATTCCATGATGCAGTAGAGATTTATATGGATGATTTTACACCCTATGGGTGTGATTTCTAGGAGGCTCTGTCCAACTTAGGTAAGGTGCTGAACAAATGCATTGAAATGAACCTGTCCCTTAGTCTCAAAAAATGAGGTTTCTCGATGAGTAAAGGGACTTTGCTAGGCCGTTCAATATCCTAGAAAGGACTATAAGTGGACCCAAATAAAATAACCGTCGTCCAAAGGGTCCCACCTCCACAAAAGAAGAGAGATGTCATAGGTTTTATAGGTTTAGCCGGATACTATCGGAGGTTTATAAAAGACTTCAACAAGTTAACTTCTCCTTTATTTGGGTTGTTGGCCAAAGACTCTGAGTTTATATGGTCAAAAAGTTGTGTTATCACTCAGGTTGTTCCCTGCTTCCTGTAGGGAATACGGTCGAGGTAACCACTAACCAGTCTTTTAGCTGCGGGTCCTAGCCTACCTGCAACCAGAGAGGGCTCTCTCTTTGTAATTTAGCTTTGTTTTGAAGTATTTTAGGCTAGTTATGATGAACAGGGTTTGGTTTTAAGTTTGGTGGATGGTGTCTCAGACAGAACTGGGATGCAAGTGTATAATTGTTTTTTCCATTGGGCAATGGAGTCACTGTAAGTGTAACCTTTGAAAGAGTTTCTTGGTGAAAAGGTAATGCTACAAAGCAGGATAGGCAAGCTAGAAACAATTCTCAAATCTGGAAATGATGGAATGAAGTTAGGGAATGAAAGGCAATCAAGAATCTTTCATTATACTGGTAGAGGGAAAGTGTATGAATATTCTGTAGGAGCAATTAAGGATTCCTAAACAGTATTCAAAATGGGAGAACTAGTGCAAACATGAGCAATTAAGAATTCATATTCATGACTAGTCCTGAAGAAAACATAATTAATAACAGAGATTGAAGATAAGGTGCACTCAAGCAAATCCTATGCTATTCTTCTTCTCTGTTACCAAGATCATGAAACATAGATGAGATTTACGAAAAAAGAGAACATAAAACACAGTTTAGTATAACTTATTGTTCCATAGCATGACACAGGAATTCTGTAGCAAGTCCCAAAACATCCAATCCACCTTTAGATCATTCAAACGCAGTGAACTTCAACCACCATTTGTATTAGCACAGTTTGATATGTTACAATGTAGTTCAGAAAGAAGAAATCATCAACCCTCAATACATCTCTTTTACAAGTATATATAGGAGTTTTACAAAATATCCCATAGGGAAATATCTAGACATCAATGTATCCATCTACTCTGACACAATTAATGTCTATTTGTGGAAAAATTGCGCAGCAATAACTGAGGAATTAAAAGCTCTTTAATCATTGTGGCAGGTGTCCTGTGTGCTGTTGACCTTTTGACTCTGGCTGTCAGTGGGGGACCGCTTCCTTGAAATGTTGTCCTGTAGTGTTGTCTTGTGACACCTGTTCTGCGCTTTTGAATATTAGTGCGAATTTCACCCACTGTTAATTTGAATTTTATGGTAGCTGAGCCACATTATACAATTTCCTCATGTAGTCAATAAATGAGAAGAGATTCAAACTACTTTAAAAATATGAAGTAGAATTTGCCACCAATCCTCAGTTGGCAATTGATGTTTTCTTAACTTGTATAATGTTTCATTAGCTTCAGTGTAGGTATAATAATTCGGCCAAACTGGAAAAAGGTGTGCTACCTCATGTTCTATGTAAAACAAATCCTCCAGCTTGTCATATAAACACTGCCCTGTGGGAGGGACTGCTTCTTCTGTAATGCTGGATGATGCTGTGATTTGATTTTGTATGAAGGTACTGAGCCTGTTTGCATATTGTTCCTATTTTAGTAGCCTTCCAGCAGTAGTAACCAGATTGGGTAAACCTTTGGCTTGCAAATTTGCAAGCCTCTGTCTAAAAGCATTTACCTCTATCTACATTTCTTGGCACTTCCTTTCCATAGTCTGGACAAAATTCCTCATGGTCAGCACCTTATTGACTCTTACTATAGTCTCTTTCATTTTTTGGATGTTTAGTGCTGCCAACTAGTCACCAGTACTAGTATTCAAAAAGTGAATCAATCGAGTGGCTTGCTCAGGCTTATTTGCTAGCAATGTTCTAGCTTTATGAGTTTCGTGTTGAGCTACAACCATCAATTCTATTTGGTCAAACATGGTTTGTATTCCTGTCCATTGTTTAGCAAGAGATTGGCCAATTTTATTCCACAAAATTGTTTTTATCTCAGTCAAGGTCCTATGGAGAGTGAGGCCTTTATCCAAGGCCTTTATCTTATTTTCCAGGGCCTTTACTTCCTTGGTTTTCTCAGCAACTGCCATTTTTGGCTTATCATAACTAGCCTCAATCTTGGCTAGCTTTTTCTTTTTTTCCTTCATCTCTACCATTTGCAATTCAAGAGCCTTAATCTCTTTCATCATGGGTTTCATGCTTAAGCTGGCCTCTTGCACTGCTGCTGCTGTTGAATCTGCTAAAGTCGATGCACCTACTACTGAAGTTGAACCTGGGGGAGGTGCTGCTGCAGTAACTGTTGTTGGAGGAGCTGTAATTATTGGAGTTGTTACTATTGGAGAAGTTTGGGATGGTTGAGGGGCCAACTCTGGTTGTTTCCCTCGTTGAGCTTCCTCCAATGCTTTCTCTGTTTCCATTATCCTTTCATTCATCCTCATAAGTAGAATTATCACATCCTCTACTTCCTCTTGTTGTGCTACTTCTGCAGTTTGAGGATGTATGGTGCCTGGCAGCTTCATTTGTTTTCTTAATGCTGCTATGTCTTCCTCCTTTTTTCTAATCAAGGCCTGTGTGCCTTTGGGATCTTTGGGATCATGTACCAACTCTATGATTATCTCCTCCAAGGATTTTATCCTATTATCCTTGGCCAACGATGATGCCTTTTCCAGCTCTAACTGGGCAAAAGTATTGTATATAGAGTTTTGCAATCTGTGGGCTAATAGAGCCTTGTCTGCCAATGTAGAATAAACCATTTCTCCTGTCTGCTTATGTAATTCAATCTGGTCTAAAGGATGAGTATCTTTTCCCAGTACCTCCAGATTGGTTCTAATGTCATCTGCAACTGACTGTGGCTGCTGTGTAGTAGGCATGAAGTGACTAAGTGTCATCTTCCCTGCTTCTATATCATAGGCTGCCATTAGCGTTTTTTGATTTGTCACAGCCATTCTCATTAACTGGTTGTAAAGATGAAACCTTATAGGCTCGTTTCTAGCTTTAATCTCTATGAATGCCTTCTTTATATCTGAGCCCCTTTGAGCCTGCTATTTGGAGGATGAAACCTCCCCACCTGGTTGTTTCTCTTGCTCCTGTTGAAAGGAGCTGGCCGATGTTTCCAAGATAGGAGGGATCTGCTGCTCAGAACTTCCCTCACCCCTGATGTTTCCTATGGCCTCTCTAGTGATTTCCTCCTCGGCATAGGGGTTTAGCCTCTGCCTTTTTTCTCCTTGCTGGTCCGTGGATGTCCCATCTATTCTATCCCTCTTTTTACCTCTTTCCTCATTGTGAGGAGTTTGCAGCACAGGGATTTCAGGTGCTTTTGTTTGTGTTAAAGGGCTCTACTCTTGACCCTTTTCCGGATTTGAGGATGGCTGCTCCTCCATTGTGCTTTGCTGTTCAGAATGCTCAATTTCTTTGCCCTTTTCTACTGATGATATGGCCTCCTTAGCTGGCTACCTTGAAGTAGCAGTTTATGTGCTTGCTCCCACTGGTTGAGGCTGTGTGAAGGTGACCTATGCAACATAATCCAGGTCAATCCTTTTCTCAATTTCTTTCATGTCTTTCTCTAATTTTTCTTCTTCAATGAGCTCTTCATCATCTAAGGTGCCCTCTACCCATTCTGGTTGATTGGCATATTGTTCAATGTGGGGGAGTGGCTGGTGCACATATCCTGAAAGCCTGTGTTTGATTCTTCTAAGGCTTATGAAGTGTTCAGGGTCATATGGTGCCCAGTAGAAGCTATGTTTCAGCATGAGTTCTTGTCCTAGCATGTTGTCTGCATCTTTCCATGCTTCTTCCCTTTTGTTGAAAACAAAGGGACCCAACTGGTGTCTGATTTTAAGCTGTGCCTTCTTGTTTTTCCCATGGAAATGGGTCAAGTCTGCATTGTTGAATTGCCTGAAATATTCCAAGGCAAAAAGTCTCATGGGGACATATCATGGCAGCTTATAGGGAGACAACTCACAGCCATAAATTCTGATTATTGTGTGGTTTTGGTAGAAGTACCAATCACCAATGTTTTAGCCTTTAGAAAGATGCAAGATCCTTTTCATTTCAGTAGTAAGTCTGGTAGGAGGAGTCACCATCAATAGGAAAGTAGCTAGGTAAATGAATGGGTCAATAAACTCACAATATGTGTATGGGGGATGGTGGAATTCATGGAAAACTGAGGTCCAATAAACAACAGATCTCCTCTCTCCCTTTTGGTCTAATCTCCTGAGAGGAACCTTGAAACTATCTGGGTGATAGTAGAGCAGCAAGTGGTATATATAAGAAGTGTATTTAAACACTCTTTCTCTCTCCATCATCATGAATTGTTCATGTATCTTGTTTGTTATGAATGTGGCATAGTCATACATGACAGTAGGGGGCTGCCCTGGGGTGAATATGGTTAGGAGAAAGAATACAGTCTCATCCACAAATTCTCCTGTTTTGCATCCTAAAATGTATGAAATCATGTCCACCATGAGCTTGCCTGTTTCATTAAATGAGGCCTGATGATAGGGAGAAGGATGATCATATTGGCACTGTGGCTCCATAAACAACTGACTAACTCTTGATATTTCTGCCTTGGAGAGCCTTGCACCCTGATCCAGTAGGAGTTTCATTGTGAGGGGAACCAGAGGCTGAGGAGGTTCAAAGTTCAGCATGTCATTTATTGCCTGAGGAGTGATATAGAATAGCACAGACCCATCTGGACTGAGAATTGCCCTCAGAGTGGGTTCATAGTGTGCATGGCATAGGTGAATGAAATCAGGTAGCACATTGACTTCTGGAAGGTAATAGAGGGGCATGCTGGATTGCCAAATCCCTAGAATATCACTGTTATTTCTGTGATTATGTTTGAATTGGCCCACAACTTTGAGGTGAGAAGTTAGGCCCATCATATCTTTGATCTGAATGTCTCTGTCTGCTAATGGTAGCCACTCTAAGTCCATATGTGGAGCATTTAAAGGAGCAATGTTCAAGGCTACTAGAGTCTCCATATCTGATAGTGCTAGTATGGATTGCAATGTAGGTGTCAAACAACAACAGGAAGTAAAATTCAAGCTCAGAGGATATTGACAGCAGTATGACAACTGATTTTTTACGTCAAACCAATCTCACTGTATGAAGTTTATATGAGCAACAAATTTTATAGCACTTTTGACTAAGTTTTTCTTGCATAAATTTGCCAAATTAGAGGCTCCGTGGAAAAAAATGCCGAGAAAACATAATTGAATACGGCCCGAGGGGCTGAGGAAAATGAGAGGTGAGGATTTCCCTTTTGCAAATAGGTTTAGAACAGAGGAAAGAGGGCGCTTTAGACTAGTTCAATTCAGCACTTTGAACAATTTCTTGAAGTTTTCTGTGGGTGAAAAGGATGCAGAGAGTGTTATAATGGCGCGTTTACAGAGGGAAAGAGCGCAAATTTGCAGGTTTATTATGAATTACCAACTTAAATGGTGTCTGTGGGTCAATGGGAAATCGGTAGGAACTTGTTTGGAAGCAATCACAGGTTCATTCTGCAACTTATAAACCAAAGAAGTATAAAAAACAGGGGTTTCGGGCCAAAATGCGGATAAATACCTGTTTCCAGGGTGCCGAGGGTGTTTAACAGGTACATGTTGAGCTGCGGAGACGAACTATGGTGTTGAATTTGCAGGTTGACAGGCTATAGAAGCTCCAGGAGTGAAAATGGCGAAAAACGCATGCACGGCATTTACACAACGAAAATACAAATAAACCAAAAATAGTCGTTTTCACGACTTTTAACCAAATATTGGAAATTTGGCTCTTTTTGGTGCTTTCCTTGGATGACGTCATCATGCCGTATTTTTTGTTGGGTAGCGGGTATGGAAGATGACGTGGCGGGTGATGTAGATGATGACATCATCATGACACGGTGGTAGGGTGTTGACTTCAGCAGGTGACATGGCGCAGGTACAGTGCAGTGGCAGGCGACGTGGCAGCATCGTCATGCAGTGACGTAGGCAAGCAGGGAGGGCGGTAAGCAGTTTGCGTCGGACCACTTTTGGTACGGGAGTGGTATGTGTCAGGGGCGGCCCGATGCAATAGGAGGCCGACAGCTATCCCGGTGTACGACGGTGAAACTGTCGACCATAGGGTACTATCATACCGCTATGAAGGGGCGCCTGATATTCATTAGGGTCGTCGGATCTGGGAGGGCCGATCCTACGGTGGTCGGGCAGACAAAACGATCGGGGTTTAGTGGAAAAGCGTGCCCGATAAACATTAATTATTCACGGCTTCGAGTGGTTAAAACCTTATGTTTTGGGTTTAATGTTTTTACAGCGGGGGACTATGGTTATTTATTAATCGAACATTAATAAAATCCAAATGCAATGCGTGCGCGGGGTATGGTATAGTTTCATGTGCGGGCGGGGTTTAATATGGTTATTTATTTAACCAAAAGTTAAATAAATCCCAAGGGTAGCGAACACGAAGGGGCTAACAATGGGTCCCAAATGGACCTAATGTTTCCCGACTTTTAGTATTTGGCTATAGTTGCCATGGGGGGTAATATTTAGTGTTATTTGGGGTTTTTATATAGTTTCTTCTAGAATAGGGGTGGGGAAAATGATTTAGGGAGCTAGATAATAGGGTTAGATGTTAATATGAGCTCTTTGGAATGAAAAGGAATGGATGCATGTTAAGTTTATAGAATGGAAACTTGAGCATAGGGAAATGAATGGATTGTGGAGAAATCAATTTTACACAAGAAATGTGGCTTCTTTTCACTAAGTCAACTCAGATGTCAACATGGTTTTTAACAAGAATGGAGTGAAATTGGACTTTTTGGGCAGATCCCAAGGTCCTTGAGGGGATGTTAGTGAATGATTTCTGGGGGAATCAAGGGGAGGTTAGTCATGCTTCCTTGTTGTACCATCAAGAAACTGCCATGGTGTGAATGTCATAAGTGAGATAAGTCCTTCTTCGACAAGATCACAACTGATTACCAACCTGCTTCTGCAACCTCAAACTACCTAACCAGCCTAATACACCTAACACTTTTTCTTCCATTACATTGGGTGCACTTGAACTGGCAAACCCTGATTGTCCCTTTTTATTTTGATTGTCCTCCTATCTGAATGTACCCTTATCTCTTCCAAGGGCCAGATTAAGCAGTTGGGCTCCTTAAACTCTCTACCTAGCTACTCACCTGCCAAGCTTGAACTGTTTGGACAAGTATTCTTTCTCTATTCTACAACAGCAATTTAAAACATGGCATGGTCCAGATTAAATTGTTGGGCCATCCATCAAATGTAATAAGCAGCAGTATCTCCACATGGTAATCTTGCAAAATAAGATAGCAATGGCATTTTGACTAGCCACTTTCCTGGTCTTTGATTTGGGGTTCATTTTCATTATTTTTTCTGACCACCTGATTTTCTTGCCTTTTGATTATTCTTTTAAGTTATACCCTCTTGTCATCTTTTAATTTTATTGTCTGTTATACAAAATATGGAACCTCTGCAGCATGCAGGGATGAACATATTTAGCACTTCCACTATCAATCATGAAAAATGAAACCTATTGGTATAGGAATCTAACAGTGGCTCCACTTGGGGATGGATTTTCCTGGTGAAAAGCCAAGAACAACATGTCAAATTGCCTTATTTTCAATTCTTGTTGTACTGTGAAACTTCCTTGTCCTGGAAACCTTTAATCTGATGTTTGTAGCTTGTATGCAATACCTTTGTAAGCTGATCTGTGTGAGCTTGCAGCTCTGCTTCTTGCCGGTTTCTCTGAGTACTTATCATTGCATTCATACCTCCCAAGTCCTTTTGTTGATTTCTCATGGTGGATTCAAAATATACACCAAAAGGTGATGTAGTTCCCTGATTTTCTTCAAATTTTGCTGCATTTGGTTCCCTATCTAACTGCTGTAAATAAAAATGCTGAAAATACACATATTTATGTACAATATGTAGTTGTGTTATGCTCATCCAAGGGGATCAAAATAATGTTTGAGCATTCTCCCATTGACTGGGCCTTCTTCAGTATCTGTGCCATTCACACTCTTGAGGAAATAAGTGTTGTTACCTTGTACAACTTGAATGACAAATGGTCCTTTCCAAAGAAAATCAAATTTCCCATGTTTCCCTCTATCTTCCCTCCTGGAGTCCCATTTCAGCACTTTGTTTCCTATGAAAAAGTCTTCAGCTTTTGTTCTTTTATCAAAGATCTTTTTTGAGTTTATCTTGTAGTATTTGAGTTCTATGATAAACTTCTTCTCTTGTCTGCTGCAAGTGAATAGTTTGATTGATCCTTCTCTGAATGTCATTGGGCTCTGATTGTATTTCTTGTAGTAACTTGATCATAGGGATTCCTGGAGAAGAGGGGAATCTTGCCTCCATTCCATAAATCAACTCATATGGGCTTGTTCCAATGGATCCTTTGGTGGTCAACCTATCTGCCCACAAAGCATTGACAAGTTTTTTGTGCCAATTCTTTTTATTCTCTTCCAGGATCTTTTTGATGATGTCGATGAGGCTTTTGTTGGAGGACTCAGCTAGACCATTACCTTGAGGGTAATATGCTATGGAGTGACCTAGGGTAATATGGTATTAGTGACAAAAACTTATCGTTCTTTTGGATTTAAAGGCAGCTGCATTGTCTGTAATGATCTTTTCTGGACAGCCAAATCTAGCTAGGATATTGGTCTCTAGGAATTGTATGATGATTGAGTCATTAGCTTGCCTACAAGGGATGGCTTCTATCCACTTGGTAAAGTAATCTGTGGCTGTCAAAATCCATCTATGCTGGCTAGAAGATGAAGGGTGAATTTCCCCAATGAAGTCTAAACCCCATTGTTGAAATGGTCTTTCAGTTGTAATAGGCTTGAGGGGCAGGGGTAGCAGCTTTTTCTTGCCTTCAAAGATTTGGCATTTATGGCAACACATTACAAATTTTTTAACATCAACAAATAGGGAGGGCCAATAAAATCCAGCCCTTAGGATTTTATCAGCTGTTGATTTCTAATATAAGTTCCCTCCATAATCTCCTGCATGAAATTCCTTGAGGACTTTGTCAGTTTCATCCAAAGTTAGGCAATTAAGCAAAATACCTTCATGATTTTTCCAAAACAACACATTATCTAAGATGCAAAACCTTGAAGCTTTCATTTTCAAAAATCTTTTTTTGGTTCTGGATAACCCTAGAGGAGCTTGTAGGTTTAACAATACAAAACATATGTCAGTGTACCGAGGTGATTGTAAAAAGGCTTGATTGATCTGTGGAGTCGCCATCTCCTGTTCGTTATCCAGTTCATTGATGTCTAGGGCTTGAAAGTTGGTTTCAGTCATTAGTTTAGCTAGCCCTTGTCCTTTTATGAGTTTTGTTGGCTTTCTCTCAATGTCATATTCTAAAATGTTGGTTATCCATTTGCCTCTTTTGCCTTCAATTCCTTCTTGAGTAAGAATGTCTTTAACCACTGCATTAGGAACATAGGCAATTATATGAGAGTACAAAATGTAGAATCTGAAAGCTTTGATGGCTTTTACTAGGGCATATGCTTGTTTTTCCATGATTTGATATTTTAAGGGAGCATCTCTAAGTGCTTTGATGAAAAAAGCAATGGGTTTCTCATGTCCTGAATCATCTTTTTGTAATAGGACAACAGCAATAGTATGCTCAGATGCAAAGGAAAAGATCATAAAATCTTTATCAAGCCTAGGACTTGTAAGGACAGGAGTTTTTGTCAAAGCTATCTTGATCTCCTCAAAGGCTTGCTTGGCTTCTATTGTCCATTTGACTTTGGAATCTTTCTTGAGCATATTATTCAGTAATCTTATCAGCTCGGCCAAGTTGGGAATGAATCTTCTCAGGAAATTGATCTTGCCTAAAAAAGCTTGTAATTCTTTGATGTTTCTTGGATGAGGGACCTGGAGGATAGCTTGAATTCTGTCCGGATCTATTCTTATTCCATCTCTTGAAATGATATGACCTAGGATCTTGCCTTCTTCTAGGCCAAACAGGGATTTCTTTGGGTTTAAGGATATGCCATATTTTCTGCAAATTAGGAACACTTGTCTTAAATGTTTTAAATGTTCTTGGTCTGATTTTGAGAAAGCAGTGAGATCATCAAGGTATATGACTAAAAAATCATGGATCTCCTTAGTAAAGGCTATGTCCATTGCCCTCTGAAATGTGGCTCCTGCATTCTTGATTCCAAAATGCATTTTGACATATTTAAAAGTTCCCCAGGGCATTGTAAAGGCTGTTTTGTCCTGGTCATCTGGGTGAACTAAGATCTGATTAAATCCTAAGAAACCATCTAACAGGGAAATCCTTGAAGCTCCCACTACCCTTTGTAGGATATGATCCATTTTTGGTAAGGGGTAGTGGTCTTTGAGAGAGACTTTGTTCAAATTTCTCAAGTCAACACAAAGTCTTATCTCCCCAGTTTTCTTTCTAGTGGGTACTACATTTGAAATCCATTCAGAAAATCTAATAGGTGCAATGATTCCAGCTTCAAACATTCATTTTACTTCTTTTTCCATCAGGGGAAGGAGGACTGGATTAATCCTCCTCAGCTTTTGTTTAAAAGGTTTCTGATTTTCTTTCAAGGGTATAGTATGTTGCATGATTGAAGTATCATAGGACTTGAGATCCTCATAGCTCCAAGCAAACACATCTTGGAACTCTTTAAACAACTCAATGTATTTCAGTTTTTTTT
>APFE030980046.1:0-13277 GCA_000404065.3 Pinus taeda
TGGTGTGACAAAAGGATCTACCACCACATGGCCATTCTCAACATCATTGTTGGGAGCACTAGGAGCATTCACATCATCCACCATTTCTTCATTTGATGAAGTGCAACACAGTTGGGATCCCCTAGTCCCTTGCCTCCTCTTATTCCTTGTATGATCTGTAATTGAAACTCATGACATGGTTGTAACAACCTACATATTGTTAAATTTATTTTTGTAAGTGAATGTTGTTTCAACAATATAAACTAAATCTTCCTTTGTATCAGTGAATTTTGTTTAAAATGGAAATTTGATTCACAGTCTCTATTAAATGGGCATTGAAATGAGAATGTTGTTATTTTTTCTACAAAAACACATGAAAGTGTTTATGTAAATTAAAGTGTGACTACAAATGGAAGTGGTTATGAATTGTTGAATTTGTTTGGAATGGTTGCAATTATGAACATGCTCTATTAATTTCTGAAGGTTTAATTTATGTTTGCAATTTCGCATATAGTAGCTTCATATGAAATTTCATACAGAATCGCTTCATATTGTACATTAATGGAAGATTGAAACTGTAACTCAAGCTTAGTAGGAAATAGAAAGACAAGAACTAAAGTGTTCAAACCCAATTACATTGTGCACATAGTCTCTGATGGTATGCCTTCAGTGGTAGAAGAGTAGAATGAAATTTGAAATGAAATTCAGCAAGGGTTGAGGTTTTCTTATAGCTTTTTGCAGTTGAATTCGATTGGTAGGAAGGATTTACATGTATTTCCATCTTTCAAATTCAAATGTGTGTTGTGGAGTGACTTAGTTGTGATTCAATGGTTGATAAACTCTAGTTGATCCTTGTGTTTTCCTATGTTTAATTACTTAATATAATGGCTTGGTGCCATTTATTCCCTTGAGCAGGTTGCATTGATGAATACATATATGTAGTTATGGCCAACACATATATTACCTATTCTTGTACTGGCATTACCCAACCTTGGTCATAGCTGCTCTAGTGGAGATCTGGGGTTGGTATAATGTGATAGGTGTACTGTTGGATATGACTGTATGGATTGTTTGCAAATTTATTTTGTCATGCTTTATAAATCAGACCTGGAGGTAGTTGGGACAAGATGTCTTGTTAAATTTTGATACTAAAGGCTAGTGTTTGACAATTATAATCATAATCAATATATGAGCCCATTTTGGACATCATTTAATAACTTATATAACTTATTATGTTTGTCATGCTTGGGTGAGTGCGTGGACCAGTACTATAACAACTACCACTCCCTGCACAACCATAAAAGTCTCTCCCCTAGAAATTGCACTTGGAGGTGCAAAGAAATGTTTATAATAGAGTGGGCAATGTGGGAGACAATAATCAAGTGAAATATGTGGACATTGAAATAAGATAAAAATTTGAGTTTCTATATATCTTCTAAAGAATGTTGCGGGAAGTTAAATTTAAGAATAAAGTTACACTCACATAAATGTCCCAAAAAAATGGAAGTCCTTGCAGGCACAAGGTACATAACAGAGGAGCTTTATTTCCTATGGCTTTTTTAAAATGGCAAGAAATAAATTCTAAACATGGAAATTATGAATTATTTATCAACTAAAGATATCACCAATTGGGAGAATAATTTTTATTAGCAATGATGGTTATAGGTAGAACATCCAAAAGTTTTTTAACTTGTATAAGACGTGCTAATATCAAAGTAAATATCATATATTATTTCATATACTAAGCAATATAACTACAATATCAAGCCAAAATATTTAAAATGTTGTAGTTATCCTTTGTCTCGATTGACTGGAGCCACTACACCTTTTCACGTGAACTATTGAACAAGTTTGCATGAACTCTATAATGGTTATAAGATTGTTATTTTATTTAACGATTTTCCTGGTGAATCCAATATGAAAACATGCTTAGAAAAAGCCTTACAATCATGAGTTAGAAAAAAATAGGTAATACCATCTCAATTTATGAAAAAGAATAGATAATACCATACAAATTTCCCAACACTTTCCCAATAACAGGAGAACAATATTTCTAGAGAAGTAGGAAAAAAATATTAATCCAGAGATAAAAAGGCAAATCAATCTACATTTGGTCCCAATAGAAATAAATCCATAGCTTAACGATCCTTAGAAATCCCAAAGAAAAATATAATTGAAGGCAAATATAACCAAGGAGGCCCAAAGTTAGATTTGCAAAGTAAACACACAACGTTGCAACATGTCCCCATACAATAGAGATAAGTCATGAACTTATGAAAATATGTTCCATATAAGTATTCATTGGAGGCACCCTACCCTATAATAAGCTCAATACATTAGGAAATTTAGGAAAAATATGGAAAGGGTTCACTTGATCATCATAACTTTCACAAATTTCTCATAATTGATTTGTCCATCCCCACACACATAAGCCTCCCAAATAATTTCATCCACTTCCTCATTAATAAGTTTATCTCTAAGGTTCATAATGACATGAGGTAGCTCAACAATATAGATAAAACAATTTTTATCCTTGTAAAAAACAAGAAACGCTTCGTTTAGCTTCAGAGTCAATATCCTTCATCTTCCTTTCCATAAGATTAAGAAACTCAGGAAAATCAATAGTAATGTTTCCATCTGCATCAACTTCATTATTTAGGTTTTGGAGCTCTATTTCTATAGGATTTTGACCTAGAGAGTACATTACAGTCAAAAATTCTTTTATTGTGATACATATTTTATAAAAACCACAACACTAAATACTATATAAAATGCAACAATGCTTCGATAGAATATTAGTGTAGAAGAAGTAAAAACTAAGAATCTATGGGAAATTACTATGGATATAAAGCCAATAAAGAACTTCAAAGTAAAATTCAGAACTAAAATTACATATTTTTGTCACATCTACGTTATTTATCTACATAATAGCTTGAAAAAATTAGAAGCCGATGAAGAAGTTGACGATAGAACTCATAATCAGAAGTACAGATTTCTATCATCTTATTCAAGGCTTGGAATGTCATCACCTCAACATCGAGGATAACCACCCAGTCGGGAACTTGAAAATCACTTTGTATCTATTTGGAATAGTGGCTCCAACTGGCCCGGATGAAGGGACCAATTTCCCTTTAAGTATATATGATGGGATTTGGAGAGTAATCGTAAGTAAAATGGATGCAATGGATAGAGACGAAAGTAATATAGACATATATGTATCTATCTATCTATTTCCCGTGGTTAAACTTATCCTTATCCTGCAATTTAATGATTCTATAATATGCTAAACAATATAGATCACATAACATTTCAAGAAATAAATACAAGAAATATAATTAATTTTATTAAATAGTTAATCAAATTAATTGTTTTAAAACATATTGTATATAAGATTTCATTGTTCCTACAATGCATTAAAAAATAACAACTTCATGCTCTTCAGTAGTGAATAAGTATGGAACAATATATAAGATCATACACAACAAAACAATAAAGAAAATGTGGGATTATCATCAAATATAAACATAACAATAAAATAAGGATAATAGTACCCAATAGATCAATCCTTTTCTCATGGAAAGAAGACAATCTTGGTTCCTCCTTCCTATTAAGTTACTTGAAAGATACAATAGTTCGAGTCTCTTAAGCCTCCTTACAATAATCTAGAACCCATTTCTAAATACATGAAAGGGATATTTATAAATAGAATATCAATTATAAAAATAGAAAATACTTAAAATGTTGAGGAGCTTCAAACAACCCTCCTTAATATAAAACTAGGAGATAAAAATAGAGTCTGTTTGAACAAATCATCCAGAACGAGAAAACTGTTATCTTTAAATTCGATACCTAAGTTCATAAATATCTATCATGGGCTTTAATTTTGGAGAATGGGTGGGGTCTAATTGCATATGGCCCTCATAAATCACATCGGAGAGTATTGACAGTTGGTGGACAGTAGTATTTGTCAAACACAATAACATAAGACATTGGCTATGCGATTTAACTAAGTGTTGCCAGTAATGTTCAAAAGTTAACTGGGATAAATTTTTGATGTTATCCACCTTTGTCTTGGACCAATCCTGCCAATGTTTCATTAGTATTTTGAAATCATGCAATGCATCTATGGGGCATTATTGAATTATATTAGCATTGAAAAGGTTGTCATGAATGGTCTCTATGAAGTTATTTGCAACATCCCTTGCACTAAATATGGCTTCCTCTTCCTGTTTCATTCTCATATCCCAATCCCAAAAAGGGATTTCCTTATGTGTGTCATGGATCCTTGGAGGATTGGTTGTTATGCCTTCCACGTTGTCCTGCCAGGTAATATAGTCAAAGATCTTTTCTTCAATGTCATCAAAGTATGTCCTCAAATCAAACAATTGATTCATCAGTGAATCACTTGTCTTACATAGATCATTTACTATTGTCATCTTTTGGCAAAATGAAACTTGTTGTTGAGCAAGGAGAGTGTTGAGTTCTGCTACTTCCTTCTTGAATTTTTCAAGCTTAGGATTATCTTTGAGTTGATCAATCCTAAATTGAAGTTGTTGCAGTGGATCATCATTGCTTCTGATGTCTACTTCATGTTGAAGCTTCATCTCATCAAAGCTCTCTTGCAACTATGTCATCTATACTGGCCATTTTGCACCAATACTTTGTCTTGCATTTGATAATGCTTGTTCTAATTGCAAGATTTTATCATCATTTTCCCTGAGCAGAAGTTGTACTTCTGAGGATTTATCAAAAGTAGTTGTAGAATATTCCCCTGCAAATTGAGATAGTCTTGTGAGATCATCGACAGGGTTGATTTGAGAATCCTTCCATAGGACATCTAAAGGTATATTTCCAGGAATTAACACCTAGGATTGTTCTGTTCTCTTCCTCTTCTTTCGCCTTGTCATGAAATCTTTATGTTTTAGGCTGTAGAATACATCAAAGGGAGTTATTTATTCAAATTTTGAGTACAAATTCACATGTGGGGTGTGTCCGGATGACTTCCAAGTCATCGGTGCTGACTGCCTTATCAAAAGATCCAATAATGATTAGAATATTCTTGGTAACCTCAGGAGTTTTAAGGATTTCTATAGGATTGATGGTTTGATTTTCCCGTTAGACTGTATTGACAATCTTGTCAAAATTTTCCCATACTTTATCCCAATCACCGGTAGACAATGATTAATTACTTTTTTGTGTTGATGGTGTACTTTGAAAAATTCCCTTTGTGACTTCAAATTGTTTTGGGAATTGATATGTAACCGTTTCTTGATGTACAAATAGCTACAAAATACTTAGTATGTCGAGGAAAATATTTTTTAACCTATTTTTCCTGTATTCTTTGAATTTCTCTAGATCCATTGGGCTCAGGCAAGCTCTGGTTCATTTCTCTACTTGTTGATAATTTGTGGTTGTCTCGAAAAGGTCATCAAAATCATCTGGTTCATGTTGGAATCGCCTCACTTTGACTTATGTTGTGACATTTTAAGCTTTCTTGACCGAGTTGTATTGCCTAGGTCAGATAGTATTAAATTTCATGCATAGAATTTTCTTAATTTCAAGCATTGCATGCCTCAAATTATCCAGAGTAAAAACACCACAATGAATAGGAAAAGGTGGTCAAACAAATTTCTTAGCTTCCTTAAGAGATTTGGTCAATCATTGCCTATCATTTGATATGCTACTTTTGTGGTCAAAAGTTCGTGTGGTACATAGAGAGGGAGGATATGTGGGGTAGCTAGGCTTCCATAAATCCTGACATAAGTCAAAAATGATTCCCCGGGCCATTTTCCTATGGCTGCAAGTTAATCTAGAGCTTCCCTAGAAAATATGGGAGGTCCTTTATCAAAGATGACTTTGTACAATGGTAGCATTACCCCATGACAAATTTTGTAAAAATGGGTCTAATAGTTTCTTTTCTAAAGGATGTTTGCCATCCTGTTTGTATGAAGGGTTGACCAAATTGATTTTCTTCAGTAATGAAATTGGATCATCTTGCTTGATTGATCTACCAATGAATGAGGCAGTCTCATCCTGATACGGGAACAACAACTTGCTTGCTTGGAACTTGATCAACTACTCTATCAATGTCAATCTCAGATGTGGATGCTCAAAGAATGGTTCCATCATTTTAGTATCTTCAAGTGGAAAATTTGGGATTGGGAAAGTGGTGTTTGACAATGCTTTTGGTTTAAAGTGGTTGGAAACAATGAGCGTATGGATATGGTAAATTTAAGAGTGGTAAGGTGTATATATCAATGGGGTTAGGATATTTTAAAGTCCATTTGCATCCCATGGATGGAAAGTCAAAGTTGAATCATATTTCATCCATAATATAAGCGCTCATGAAAAAGGGGGGAATCTCCCTAGTAGACATATTGTATTTATTTCTATATGCTAAGATCCGAGTGGCCAAATTATTTGACAAAATGGTAGCCCAATCCATAATGTAGGCATATGTGGTAGCTTCCATTAGGGGAACCTATTCTATAGTGAATTTCTATGTATTAGGATGTCCAAATAACCTACACATCATAGTTGTGATATGAGAATAAAGACAAGCGAGAGAGGCTACGGAATGCATACCCTTATCATCATGTCTATATTTTCTCGGCTCATTCCTCCATTACCTTATTGTTTTTGAATGAATTGGATGCTCCTCTATGAACTTCAGAATAAACTGTACATTATAAATCTTCTGGGGTTCTGGTAGATGGTACATCTTTCTGAGGTCTTCGAATCTGAACAACCCAATTTTCATCTATGTCCTTAAAGTTATGAAGGTCCTATCGATGATATTTACATCATCAAACACCCATTTGACTAAGGTTGTATATGGAATTATCTTAGCCCGAGCAACTCTCCGATGGAGATGAGATTTGGCAACATCTGTCCAAATGGTTTCAGACATAGATGCAGTATCATTTGTTGTAGCTTATCTAATAACTACCATGGGCTCTTCTTCCTCGAACAATCAGTATATCACTTCCTAGGAGGAACTTCCGGCATCTGTAGTACACATAGTATCCGAGAATAAGGGAGGAATTTTAGTTACTTCTATAGTAGTTGGAACTGATTGTGGCAGAACCACATTCTTCTCATTCTTATTTGGAGCTCTTAACATTTCACCTAAGCTCTATTTCTTGAGACTAGTTCATGATAGAGAAAATATGTTAAGAATTACGAGCAATACTTAGAGTTTGAGACTTATGACAAGAATAGAAAAATAACGTGAAAACACGAATTTAACGCAAAAATCTTGAAATGCTCAATGAAATCAATTGAATCGTTTGCATAACCGAGGTCCATTAATATTGTTATAATTGATAATAAATGAAGAAACGTGGGTTTCACACATATTTTAGACATGTGAGCGTCCCGTTGGACTATATTGCATCACAATTTTTTTGATATAATCATTGTTTATATTTACGAAGTGAGAATCTTGCGATATGCAATTTTTCACATTCACTAAGATATATGGTATAGAAATTATTATATGGTTTATTGCAATTGAAGTTTCTAGCGATAAAATCACTTTAAATCATTGCGATGTGATGTGATAAGGATATGTGCCATTGATTTTTGCGATGCGAGAAAAGGCTTATAGGGGATTTAAGTTTATAATAACGTTGGGGAATTCTAATTCATTTTGCAATATTTCCATTTTCGATGATGGCGTGCCTTAACCGCAGGACCTGAGATATTATTCATATGTGAGGAGGCCTTTTCTTCCCTTAAACTTAAATTAAGAGTTTTACCATGGTCGGTTAGGTTGGGGATTATCGCATTGCACTTTGAATTATCATGATACATTACTCACTTATAATTAGTGATATGCGAAACAAATGAGACCTATTCAACTTAAGTCCTTTTTTAATATTAATATTTTTAAGACCTAGGGTCAGGATGGTTTTCTATTTTAATTTTTTGAGACTTTATTTTTATTGATTTTATAACTCTATTCCTAAAATTTAAAATGGTCCCCAGTATTCAACTAAGTTAGTTATTTAATAATAATGGTGGGTTGTTGAGTGACACAACAATTGGCGACTCACTGGAAGACCTAGTTATCTCTGAGCAAAATGATGAAGTTTAAACTTAATCAGAAACAAAAAAATTATGAAAGGAAAACAATATTGAAATATTAGGTAAATAAGATTTCTATGAATAAAAAAACTCATTTAATTGTAACTTTCTAGCAGCCTTTTATACATGAAAATATGCATTATCTATATTAGTTATTAATTAGTTATAAAGATAAATTAGGTGATTATTGAAGCTTTGCTTTTAAGATGAACTTTATTTGTCACAAGTAGAGCCGTTGTTTCCAGCAAGCGTCCATAGACTTGACATGGTTACCTTTTAACCGATGATGAACTAGTATCCCATCAACTTTAGTTGTAATCTTTAGAGGAAATATTTTAAAATATTTTTTTACTTTTTATTTTAATTTTTTTCGTTTAAAATCCACTGTCTTGGTTTGGTAACAATACGATGAAAATTCCATTCATGGGTTGTAATAGGATTGAATAAGCTAGCTCATGATGAGACTCATTATCTTATAATTATATAATCATAAGCCATTATCCTATTTTGGTGGCCAGTAGTGATAACGTCGACCCATTATTTTCCCATGATCATGGTAAGTAGGCTCATGATGAGAACTCTTATCTCTTAAATTTATTATATTTGAATTACACTTTAAAATGTATGACTATTGGATGAGGAGGTTCATTCACTCCTTATGAGTATCAGATGACAATTTGCAGTTTTAAGATGCTAAAGATCTTAATAGTGCTTACTTTTTTAAAGAAAAACTTTCTTTACTGATAACTAGATTGAAGACTTTTATAAGTGTTTTAGGCTGAAAGAGGATTCAACTTTAATGGGAAAGACATTTTATAGTTTTATAATAACTACCCAACTTCTTCAAATTTGTAATTATTTCCTCAAACTTTTATGCTTTGAGAAGTCAAAATCATAGAATGATTAGATATAATGATGAAAAGCCAGATGTTTGTTACCTAACTTTATTTATACTACAAACATTAGTATGCCTAAATGGATATTTACATATTTTACAGTAGAACTCATACTCCTTCAAGAAAATAATTTTTTGAGAGTTAGCCTATTAACAGGGAGAGCATCCTTCTTTCCTTGTAAATATTGCAAAATAAAAGTTTATGTGCTTGATTGCTCAATAATTTGAAATGGTCCAAGACAAAAGTTTTGAAATTTAGAATGTCTTCCTTTTTCTTTGTGTTCTTTGTCCCACTTCAAGGCCAAGTCTCTAATTTGAAAGTTTTCCTGATCTATTGAGCTTGTATCAAAGGAACATTTTACTAGTTGATGATGAGCATGTGTTTGTTTGGCCTTTTCCCTTTTTTCTTCTAATTTAAGGATTTGTGATATTCTTAATTGCAGAGAAGAAATAGGTTTTTCTTCGATAAATTGTACTAGAGCTGATGAGGGTAGAACTAGATTAGGGGGAATAATTTCATCCTTCCCATATACTAGATTGAAAGGAGAAGTACCAATAGAGGCCTTCATGGTTATCCTATCAGCCTAAAGAGAAAAAATCAAACATTTATGCCAATTCTTTTGGCTTTGATCAACAGTTCACTTAATAATCCTAATGAGGTTTTTATTAGTTGAATATGCCAGACCATTTCCATGGGGATAATAATTAGCAAAGTATCTAAGTTTAAATCCTCTTTTTAAAGAAAACACAATCATATTGTTTCCTAAAAAATATGATGCATTATAAAAAATTAGTGCATTGGGTAAACCAAACCTGGTGATAATGTATTGATTGATGAATTCAACAATATTGTTAGAATTGGCCACTTTAAGCAGTATTGCTTCAACCCATTTTGTGAAATAATCTGTAGTATTAATGATAAAATTATGTTTCTTAGAAGAGTGAGGAACAATCTCACCAATTATATCCAATCCCCATTGTTTAAAGGGTTGTTCAATGTTGACTGGCTGTAGAGGTAAGGCTGGTTTTCTTTGTCTTCTTGTAGTAGTTTGGCAAATTTGACACTTTTTGACATAGGTATGTGTATCCTTAAAAGAGTTGGCCAGTAATATCCAACATGCAAGATTTTATGAGCAGTGGTATCTGCTCCAAGGTGTCCACCAACTGGTCTATCGTGTAATTCCTACGAAACCCTTTATGCTTCATATTTTTCTAAGCATCTTAACAAAATATAGTTATAATTTTTTTGAAATAACACATCATCAATGAGTTCATATTGATTTGATTTCAGCCTTAAAGGCCTTTTACTCTTGTAATTGAGTTCAAGTGGATCATATCCATTATTTAAATAAAAAATGAGATCAACATATTGAAATTCAATATTAATAAGGCATACCTCAGATGTCTGAACAGTGTTACCTGAATCCTCATTAGATCGTGTGTTAGAAGCTCCTGTAAGTATTTTGCGAAAACCTTGACCTCTTACAATTTTAGTACATTTTACTTCTATTCCATATTGTTGCAGAGCAGTTACCCAATTTTCTCTCTTTTCACCCAATTCTTTCTGAACAAGCAATTGTCTTACCGCTGAGAATGGGACAATTACTTGGGTATGATTTTTAAGGAGAAAAGACCTAAAATGTTTAATTAACTTAAAGACAAAAAATAATTGTTTCTCTGCTTTTGAATAATTGAGTTATGCACCTTGTAGGTTTGAGCTAAAAAAGGAGATTGGTGCCTCTTTTTTTATTATCATTGATATGTTTTAGAACTGCGCCATAGGATGTCTCAGAAGAAAATGTATATAAAATGAATTGATTAGAAAAATTGGGAGTAATTAAATATGGAGCATAAATAATAAGTTGTTTGATTAACTCAAATGATTCTCTTTCTTTATGTCCCCATTTAAAAACTGAATCTTTCTTGATCATTACTTGCATAGGTAAAACAATTTTGGAAAAATACGAAACAAATATTTTCATAAAATTAATCTGTCGTAAGAAATCTTGCATTGACTTCTTGTTATGAGGCAAAGGAATTTCATAAATTACCTTTATCCTATCACGATCTTTACAAATCCCTTCCTTGGATACAATAAATCCTAGAAGTTTCCCTTCACTAAGCGTAAAGTATGAATTCTTTGGGTTTAATGAAATCCCATACTTAAGACACCTTTCAAGAATTTGTTTTAAATCAGAGTAATGGTTATTCCTTTTCTTGGAATATATAATAATATCATCCAAGTAAAAAACAACGATTTTGCTGATCAGACCCCTAAAAGTAATGTCCATGGCTTGTTGGAAGGTTTCTCCTACAATTATTAATCCAAAAGGAATTTTTTGAAATGCATAAGTTCCCTATTTAGTCCTGAAAGTTGTTTTCAACATGTCATTTGGATGCACAAGGATTTGGTTATACCCTAAGAATCCATCTAGGAAGGCCATTAGTTCAGAACCTGCTACTGACTACAAAATTTATTCCCTTGGTGGAAGTGGAAAATTGTCTTTCATATAGGCTTTATTTAGATTTATAAAATCAATGCAAATGTGAATATCACCATTGTTTGTCCTAACACATGCCAAGTTTGAAACCCATGTTGAGTGTCTAGTTGGAAAATTAATTTTTCCCTTAAGGAATTTGTTCAATTCTCTTTTGATTTGATTTTCAATATTGGGATGAATTTTCCTGAGCTTTTGCTGAACAGGCTTATCATCAGGGACCATTGGGATAGTATGTTGAATGATAGAGGAATCATTTGTTTTCAAATCATCATAATTCCAAGCGAAAACTTTTTGTATCTCTTTAATAGATGAATAAAGGCCAATCTTTCATCTCATGAAAGTCCTAAGCCTAAATTAACATTTTGAGGTTTAAGATCAGATCCACGGTTAATCAATTCAAAATTCAAAGTTGAACTTTGAAGTTTGTAGTTAGTGACCTTCTTAAATCTATCCTTAAAGTCATATAAATCCTCGAGCTTGACTACATACTTTGGTAAGCAATTTTCTTCAAATTGTTTCATCTATTTGCCATGCTCATCTTCATTGATTATTTGATTAGCATATGACCCTTCTGATGTTAAGAAACTTACAATATGTTCTTCATCATTGAACACTCCCAATTAGTGAAATTGTTAGGAATTGAAGGGAAAAAAATCAATTTAGTGGAAAATCTATCTGGACTATAGTCCTCTGATGGGATTAGTCTTGATGCAACATTATCTAGAAGATTAGCACTAGAATTTTGAAGTCTTGGGATAGGAGAGATATTAAACACAAGGAAACGAGAAGTGAGATTTTGAATGAGTGATTGATAATGTTTTAAGTGGTTGAGATGCAATGGTAGTGTTTCTCAGTTGTTTAATAAAAATTTCAGTCTCCAAACAATTGAAGGTGTTTTACATGAAGGCTTATCACTTTGTACAAAGGCTGAACTAGAGCTTCGTATTTAGCTATGTTATTAGTGCATTCAAACTCTAATATGCATGCTATCATTGTTTTCTTTCCTCCAGGATTCATTAGAATACATCATGCTCCTGCACCATCATTAGATCAAGAACCATCAAAATATAAAGTCCAAAATAATTTTTTAACTACTTGTTTATCTAAAATATTTACACATCTAGATGAGTCTGTTTGTGAAAAAATTTCAAAATTAGAAGTGATAGAATCTATCTCAAAAGGAGATTCTTGCGCACTGAAATTACCCTAGAATGCATATAAATAGTAGTTCCCAAGAATATTATTAGCGAAGACCACTGGTTCATTTTCTTTGTCTAAGTCTGATACTGAATATTTCATGTTCCTTTCTGAGTCAATGAAAAATTGATTAGGATTTCCATTATAAGCAAGCCACATATGCGACTAGTCAGTAGTGAAATAACCATGTAACTTCTCCAACCAATATTTGCTTAGAATTAAACCGTAAAAGTCAATAATGTGAGAAACTAGTACATTTATAATTTGAAAAACCTTAGCATTAGAAGAAAGTCTAATAAGAACTGAATTTATTTCTCCTAATACTTTGAATTTTGTTCTATAAAATTGAACAATATGTACAACAGACTTCTGGGGTGAAATGTTCAGTTTAAGACAAACTAAATAAGGTAGTACATTTGAAGATGCCCCATAATTTACTAAGCACTTATGCACATTCTTATTGAAGATATCTGTTAGGGTCCCACCCTAACCCCCTTATTCATGTCATGGGATCACATCATAGTCAAGAGTCAATAAATCCCATATTAATATTTGAAGTGGTTAACCCAGTTAGTTGCAAATGGGACCACAATTAGTTGTAAATGGGCGGTAGTATT
>APFE030980051.1:2899-31483 GCA_000404065.3 Pinus taeda
TGACATAGAAATAAAGCCTACCAAACTCATTAAGGGGCAGGGCTTAGCTAAACTAATGTCTGAAACAAACTTCCAAGCCCTTGACATTAACCAATTAGACAGTGAACAGGAGCTGGCGACTCCAAAGATCAATGTAGCCTTTGAGCAATCCCCTTGGTATTCTGATATATGTTATGTGTTGCAAAACCTGTGCGCTCCCCCAGGACTGTCTAGAACTAAGAGTAGGTTTGTAAAAATGAAAGCCTCAAAATTCTGTGTCATGGAAGAAAATCTGCTTTGGAGAAACCATGAGGGCATCTTGCTAAATTGTCTGATTGAAGGTGAAGCCAACAAAATCATGGAAGAATTTCATGCAGGAGATTGTGGTGGGCATCTTTACTGGAAATCCACTGTGAACAAGATACTAAGAGCTGGATATTACTGGCCTACTGTCTTTTCTGATGTCAAGAGATTTACTACTGCATGTCACAAATGTCAAGTGTTTGAAGGAAAGAGACAACTGCTGCCTCTACCCCTAAGGCCTATTGCAACAGAGAGACTATTTCAGCAATGGGGCTTGGATTTCATTGGTTAAATCAATCCCTCCTCTTCAGGCCAGCACAGGTGGATTCTTACAGCAACAGACTATTTTACAAAGTGGATTGAAGCTATCCCATGCAGACAAGCAAATGACTCCACCATTATACAATTTCTGGAGGCAAATATCCTTGCTAGATTTGGATGCCCTGACAAAATAATAATAGACAATGTTGTTGCTTTCAGATCTAGAAATATGGTCAGTTTCTGCCATAAATTCCACATTACTTTGGGCCATTCTACTGCATATTATCCCCAAGGAAATGGCCTGGCAGAATCATCAAACAAGAGCTTGGTAAACATGATAAAGAAGGTGCTGGAAGAGAACAAGAAGAATTGGCATAAAAAACTGGTCAATGCCTTATGGGCAGACAGATTAACAACCAAAAGATCAATTGGGGTTAGCCCATTTGAGTTAGTCTATGGATTGGAAGCCAAGTTCCCCTCATCACTAGGGATCCCTGTTATGAGGCTGCTTCAAGAGAGCCAAGCTGAGCCCAATGATATGCAAAGAAGAATAAACCAAATCATATGCTTGCAGCAAACCAGAGATCAAGTTTTCAACAGAGTTCAAGTCTTACAAGAAAAACTGAAGAAGGCCTTTGACCGAAGGACTAAAGCAGAGGATTTCAACATCGGTGACAAAGTCCTCAAGTGGGATTCCAGAAGAGAGGACAAGGGAAAACATGGAAAATTTGACTCCCTTTGGAGAGGACCATTTGCTGTCCAAGCAATACAAGGGAACAATACCTATTTCCTCAAAAGCCTAAATGAAACTGATCTGGATCAAGGTCCTGTGAATGGCAGGATGCTGAAGCATTACTTGGAATATCACCCTTAATTGCAGTCTGAGTCTCTCCCTGTACATAAGCTGTTGTATATATTTCCTAAGTTGTTGTATATATTTTCATAAATGTTAAAGCAAAATGCCTTACAGTTTTCCGACAGCTGGCAGCAGCAGATGAATCAAATCAAAGGTCCACCAAGAAGAGAAACACAAAATAGCATGTCAAAGCAGCAAATCTGAGAAAATTGGCAAACACAGTCAAAGACCCAAGGCAATCTGACCTGCTGTTCTTGGCCTTTCAAGAGGAAAGACCATCCCCATGTGGAGCCACTGTTGGATACCTATACCAATAGGTTTCATATTTCATGATTGGATATCAAAGGTCCAAATATGCTCTGCTTTGATAAGGCAAAGATCCCATATTTCCCTAAGAAGACAATGTCTGTCTCAGTTTTGATGAGAACTCAATTTTGATGGGTGGTCCAACAGTCTAATCTAGATCATGCCATGTTTTCAATTTCCATGTTGTAGAATAGAGAATGAAATCTATCCAAACTGTTTAATCTTGGCAGATCGGTAGCTAGGTAGAGAAACTAAGGTTCCCAACTGTTTAATCTGGGACCTTGGAAGGAATAAGGGTTGTATTAGATAGGAAATGAAAGCAAAAGCCAATGAAAAGAAAATGGCATACAAAGGGTTTGCAAGTCCAAGTGCACCCTCCAAGAAGGAACAAAAAATGCTAGGAAATCTAGTTGGGTAGGTAGATGGGGTTGCAAAAGTATTGTCTCTTTCAAGACCAAAGTTGCTAAAACATCCACAGGAAGAGCAACACACTGGAGCATGACTAACTCCCTCGTTTCCATCCATATTAACAACTAACTCTCTCACTTAGCTCCCTATACCCCACTATCCCTAGTATTATAAACACCATGGTGTATAAACCCCACAATGTATAAATATCACCTCCTTGGCATTATAGCCATATGGTCTGTTCAAAAAGGAAATCAAATGACACCGGGTCACTTTGATGAACCTCCCAGCTTACCTTCTTTCATTCTGTGTTGCTCTGCTCATTCAGCCCTCATTTAAAAAGAAAAATCATCACATAACCCCTTTTACCCATAAACCTTGTGCAAAAAATGAAAAACCCGGAAAAAACCATTAATCCTAAAGTTCCCCGCCAAAGTATTTAAATGAATATTTTAATTGCCCGGCGGGACCCTTCCAAAACCTGCGCGACCCGTCGGAGGACCCGCCAGCCATCCGATCTCCGCCGGTCAGATCCAAGGGTGGGCGGTCGATATTGTGCCCCGATCTGTCGACCTTTAACGTCCGGGGAAAGCTGTTTTCAGCCCGTACGAGGACGCGTGGCGGGCACTGAGGTTGTTCGGAGCCCTCTCCCCGTTACCGCTTTTGCCCCAAAGGTGGTGCGGGGAACCCGCTTACCACCACCCGATTTACCACTCTCCCTCCCATGTCACTCCAACGTCATCTTGACATCACCTCACTTCCGTTCGCCCCCGCGACCTGTCAACCTCCACGCAGTCTTGCCACCGCATCAGCCCGCCACCGTGTCCTGCCACCCTGGCCCTCACGTCAGCGCCACGTCACCACTGTACGGCGGGCCCACCATGACGTCATGCTGACGTCATCAGCGGAAAAGCGCCAATCGCGTTATTTTACAAAATTCAACGTTATAAACGGCCTAATAAGCCGTTTTAAGTCATTTTCATGCGATTAAAGAAGGAGCCGTTAAACAACCAACTGCCACAAAAAATTATCATCCAGCCAGCAAAATTTGAAGATTCCGACCGTTGCAAGTCCAGAATTCACAGTGCCAAGCCTCCACAGCCCAGCTCGCAAGTGTCCAAGCTGGTTATTCCAGGTATTTAGCTGGTTTCCCCACTTCGCCCATGCATTGTAATTCACTGTAAAATTCACCGTTTGGCACCATTAAAAAACCTTCAAATACAATTCTGCCTGTCACACAAAGCCAGGCAAGCAACCTGCAACACCCTAAAACCATAATTCAGTAGAAGAGTGCTCGTTTCGCGGGCTAAAAACCCCGAAATCCTGCCCGAGGTACTAGGCATTGTTCCCTTTTGCCGAGTACAGCCCACTTGCTGTTATACCAGAGAAACCTGAATAACCCTGCAAATTTCTCATTAACAATTCACACCCTGTGAATTCCACAGCAAACAGATAATCCAGCCTGCATTACCCTCTGCAAAAGGAACACCTCACTGTATTAACAGTTGAGTTGCAGCTAAAAACTCTTTAAGCACTGGTTGAATCACTGCCCCTTTCTCTACAAACCAGCTTCTATCATGGCGTCTCCTGCAACTTCATCCATCAGTATGGCCTCATAGATTCAAACAAACAAAGAGCTGGAAGCCCTGTCATTAGTAGATAAGGATGGTCTCATTGGAGACTTTGAAGGGAGCAGAGAATTTTTGCAGACCTTCAGTAGACTAAGGGAAGACCACAAGGATGGGCATGGTACATATGGGGTCTGGGAGTCAAACCTGCCCTATTACTGTCTCCCAGCTGTGAATGTTTTCCCCGAAATCATTCACCTCTGTGCAGAACACTATGATGCCGAGCATAGAGCTATCAGCACCTCATCAGGGAGGATCCTATTTCAAATCAATGCTGAGTCCATAAACAAAATGTTACACTTTGATCAGACAGAGTTGCTGATCCCATTCTCCATGAATCATTTGATGGACGCTGGTGACAAATTGACTGATGAAGAACTGCAAAAGATCATCAGGAGCCATGCTAGCATTGCTGTCTGTTTACAGCCCATATCAACCCCCTACCCAAAAGTACAATTTTGCCAAATTCATAGCCAAAAGGATCCATGATCAGTTAACCAAAGTGGACAGACAGGGGGTCTTCAGATATTCAGCCTATCTCTACCATATGTTCATGTATTATCACTCTGAAGCCTTCCCATGCTACGTCAGAAGGCTGGACATACAGGGGAAAGAAGATCTGTTATCTTCTGGCCCTCAGTCTATCACAAAGTCACAAATTCCCCCTATACCTATTGTGAATTTGTTGACCAGTTTGTCTACCCACTCTGCTGCATGTTGATGAAGTCCCCACCTCCCAGAGTATCCAGTGAGATAAAGAAAGCTCTGCAGCTTTCCAAGAAAAACAAAATAGGTGACTGGTACCTATATGAACATCATACAGTCTTCAAGATCTATGGATGCGAGGTCTGCCCATATAGGCTCCCAAGATATGTGCCAATGAGGTTATTTGCACTGGAATACTACAGACAATTGATTCAATCAGAACTTACCCACTTCCATGGCTCCAAGAAAAAGGCTCACCTCAGCTTCAAAAATGAAATGGGCCCTTTTATCATGAATAGGAAGGAAGGATGGGAGGACGCAGATTTGATCCTAAAGGACACATACAAGCTGTCTTATAGCTTTTGGTGGGTCCCTTATGACCCTCAAGGAGTCATCTCGGCTAGGAGAACTAAGTATAGGCTCCTAGCCATTAAGCATTGCCAATACCCTCACATAGAACAATATGCCAATTTGCAAGAATGGCAACCAGATACTCTAGCTGAGAGTTTAACTGAGGAAGAGAGAATGCTTAAGAATGTCAAGGAGCTTGAAAAAACTATTGACCTAGATTACGTGCAGCAGGTACACTTCATATTGCCTCACTCAGTAGGACAAGGGACCTCAGCAACAAAGACTGCACCTCAAGCACCTACCACATCAGCATCAGCAATGGACAAGGGCAAAGGCATATTAGGAGCAGAAGATGAGCTGATAAAGGAACAGCAAGCTGAGCAACAGGCTCAACAGCAAGCAGAGCAGAAGAAGAAGGAAACAGAGAAGGAAAAGGAAAAGGAAACAGAGCAGGAGGCTCAGCAGAAAACTGGGCAGGAGGCTCAGATGGAAATAGAGCAAGAGGCTCAGCAGAAAACTGGGCAGGAGGCTCAGATGGAGACAGAGCAACAGACAGGCCAGCAGTAGGAACAAGTGGAAAAGCCACAGAATGGGCTGCCAGAGACCCCTGCATTACAAACTCCACCACCTCAAACGCAGCAGTCAACTGCCCCAGTCTTACAGACCCCGGCACAGGAAGAAAGGGGAGTAAAGAGACACAGAGAAGAGTCCACTCCTCTCAGTGGACCCTCAGACCAGCCAGAAGCCAAAAGGCAAAGGGCAGATTCTCCTGAGGTAGAAGACATTACTGAAGATGTCTTAAATATTTCAAAAGACAAGGAGAGCAGCCAGCAGATAGGAACAAGCTCCTTTCAGCAGGAGCAAAACTTACAAGTCAGCTTGGAGGTGGCCTCCCAATCCCAGCAGAGCAAGAAGCCAAAGAGCACCAAGGCTTCTTTCAAAGAAATAAAGGCTCAAAATGAGCTATTAAGGCAAGAGGTGTACAAGCAATTCATAGATGCTACACCGGCCATGCAAGAAAGGCTGATGTCAGTCTATGACATCCAAGAAGATAAGATGATCTTCAGCCACTTTAAGCCCAAGGGGCCGCAGCCTAAAAGTGCTGCAGATTTCATCAAGACAAGAGTGGAGGTCCTGGCCAGAAATATACATCCAATGGACCAAATTGAACTCCACAAGCAGGCTGGAGAAATGGTATACGCCACCCTGGTGGAGAAGGCCACATTGGCCTATGAGCTGAAGGAATCATTGAAAAACACCAACACTCAGCTGGACGTTGAAAGGATGTCCTCCAAAGCCAAGGACAACAGAATAAAGTCACTTGAAGACATTATTGTTGACTTAGGACATGATCCTGATGATCCAACAGGCATCAAAGCCCTCATGAAGAAAAAAGATGATGACCTCAAGGCACTAAAGAAGAGATTAAAGCTGCCACCAACTGAACACCCTCAGACGGCCGAGCTTCAAAAGCAGAAACAGATGGAGGATCAGCTAGACCTCCTATTACAACAGGATCAAAGGATAAGGGAGTTGGAGAAGGAATTAGAAGGAGCATTACAAGACAAGCAGGGAGAATCCACATCCCAAGCTCCTCCAACAACTTCTACTACAGCAACAACAGCAGCAACATCAGGAGCAACAGGGGCTCCCACAACAGAGGCAGCAGGAACAGCATCAGCCCAACAGGACAGCCCATCCATAGAAGATATAACCAAGGCTGTCAAGCAAATGGAACTCCAAGCTGATGAAATAAAGAAAGCCAAGGAGAAATTGGCAGAGCTGGAGTCAAAGTATGATAAATCTAAGATGACAGTGGCTGAGCAGGGCAGAGAAATAAAGACCCTGAGAGACAGGATAAAGGCCTTGGAAAGAGAGCTAAATCTAGAGACAGCCCTGGCCGAAATAAAGAGGATTCTATGGGCTAAAATAAGCAAATCTATCACCCAGCAGTGGAAATCCATAAAGACAATCCATCAGCAGATGGAACTACTAGGCCAAGCCCGGGTAGAAATTGACAGGGCCAAAGCAGTACTGGGAAACATGCCAGATCAGGCCAATAGAATGGTGGATTACCTAAACAGGCATGAGGAGGAGGAGTTGGCGGCGATGGGCATTCCTAATAGGACAGAAGCAGTCCTCCTTGCCAAAAAAGTACTCACACTTAGAAGCTATGTGCAGGCAGTGGAGAGGAAATGTTTTGAGATGACAAGAGATGTGGAGGAGTTCAGGGCCAAACTAGTAGAACTACAAGCAAGAGGCCTGCCCAGTCTGTTGAGTAGTCAAGGAAAATTGGTTTCCCTAGATCAGTTTTCCAATAGAATGGTGACATACATGGAGAATCAGATCACTGCATCTGGCAGTTCATCTGAACAGAGAGGGCCTCCTTCAGGACAAAATTTGTATGATAAATTGGGAGGCCTATTCTTCATTGAAAATGAAGTCAATCACCTTTTTGAGACTCCTCCCAATTTCTTCAAATACACAGAGGCTGATGAAACTTTAATAAAAATCAGGAGACATCAGATGCCCAAGGAAGATTGGTGGCAATCCATGCTCAGAATTCTGCCACGATAGCTTCAGTCATTCAGTCACTAGGAGCTCGGGTCAAATGCAGTTATGAGGCCACATGCTTTTAAAACAGATAATATGAGTAAGAGCTCAGGTGACTTAGATCAGAAATCAGTTGTTAAGGATAACATGGAAATGAAGATGGATATTTTCCTCATCCCTCAAGATGACTCTGCTCAAGACACTTCACCTGCTGGTGATGTGAAATTCAGCATGCAGACAAATGCTTGTTCCCATAATGGAATTCATGGTTTGTATAATTTTCGTATGGAAGGATCAAGACTAAATGGAATATTTGAGAAAGATGGAAGATACAGGACAGCATGAGGATAAAGCGAGCATTTAAGGCAATTAAAGGCAAACCCAGCAGATGGACCATGACAGCTAGCCAAGAGGACACACAGCCCACAACTGCACAAACAGGTCACTCAGCAGTTAATTCAAAGCATTCAGCCGACTTCAACCAACTCCATAAAGCTCCAGATGTCAAAATTGCTCTGACAGTAGTTAATAGCTTTTATAGCTCATTAAAGATTGTAATAACTTCTCATCTACTCTCTCTGTACAAGTGTAAGAGATATTTTTTCCGCTCAGATGACTCATTCCTGAGATATTTTGTAACAAACTTCTATATATTCCCCCTCATTTTGATTAGCAGGGGTTGGATTCCGGATGTAAGAAATTCTCTTGATATCTTCTCTGTTATTCTGATATTGTAAAATTTTCATACAGTTAATACAAAAGATAGTGGGATTTCTTCAAAGATGTTTGTCTCTTGATCTCTTGATGGTGTGTGGCTCAAAGTTGCAGGATTCCTGTGCATTACATGGCTCAATAAGTTTTTCTCATGACTCTTTATTTCACCTGTGTTTCCTGTTATTCCATATGTCTGTCATATTTTCTATACACTTGAAAATCTAGATAGTAAGGAAAAAGAATAGTCTCAGGACTTGGTCATTGACTACCCTGAGCTCAATTTAAACTATCTTATATGTTTTCTTCTGATAAGGTATTTAAAGCGTAATTCTTCACTGCTACCTTTAATACTACATCATCACAGTGCATCGTTGTTTTAGGAATTCAAGTAATTGCTCCTAGATAACAAGCCTCTATCACAATATATAGCTTAAGTAAAGAAATCTTAATTGCTCTTTGCTGGTTGTCTTCACCTCACTCTCACTAGTTACATTTTGTTCCATGGAATGCACACAGGCCCTATAGCTTTTCCCCTCACCAAAATCAAGATCTTAAGAGAAAACCGTCCTAGACCCCATTGCCCAATGGATTAACTTTACCTGCTGATATACTTTAAAGAAATCAGAAGCATCCTCCCAACCAAACACAGAAATAACCAAAAAACACATCTCATAACTAGCCTAAAACCCTCACTGAAAGCAGTGACACAACTAACAGAGAGAGCCCTCTCTGACTACAGCTGGGCTAGAAGCTGTAGCCCAAAGATTGGTTAGTGGTTACCCCGGCCGTATTCCCTAAGGAGTCATAGGGAACAACCTGGGTGTTAACAATATCCATGATGGTCCTGTTCTTCCTTTCAGCAACTCCATTTTGCTGTGGGGTGTACCTATCTGTAAATTGTTTATGAATTCCATTTTCTTTACAAAGTCTTAGGAATTCCTTGGAGATATACTCACCTCCTATATCAGTTCTCAAAAATTTAATATGCAGCCTGCATTGGTTCTCCACAAGTGCCTTGAAATTTCGGAAATTTTCAAACACTTCACTTTTGTTTTTAAGAAAATATACCCAAGTCTTTCTTGTAAAGTCATCAATAAAAGTTAGGAAATATTGGCTGCCTGCTAATGATGGAGCTTGCATCGGTCCACATAAATCTAAGTGGATGATCTCTAAGGGTGCCTTTGCCCTTATGCTTTCACCTGATGGAAAACTTTCTCTATGTTGTTTCCCCAAAATGCAACCTTCACATAGGCTGTCCGGTTTCTCTATCAATGGTAATCCTTTCACCATCCCTTTTCTGCTTAACAAGTTTAGACCTCCAAAGTTGAGATGTCCAAATCTCAAGTGCCACAACCAATTTTCATCCTTTGGCACGCTTTGGAAGGCCTCTTGGGTCACTGCTGCAATTCCATTTTTGTTTTTCAAATCTGCCCTGATCGTGAGAGGGAACATCCTGTTCCTTGTCATCTTCACTTCAACAATGCATCGTTTGCTGGGTGCTATATCCATGATGGTACACACATCATTCACAAAGTAAACATTGTAACCCTTTTGAACAAGCTGTCCAATACTCAAGAGGTTACATCTCATTCCGGGGACATAATAGACATCTGCTATAGTTTTCCTCTCTCCTTGCTTTGTAAATGTTTTTACCTCCCCTTTTCCCATATCAGAAATTTTGCTATCAGTTCCTAGTGTGACTTCTGATTTCATATTTTTATCTAGGGCAGAAAACAAAGCTATATTTCCTGTCGTATGGTTGCTGCAACCTGAGTCTAAAAACCATATGTCTTCACTGTTTGTTTCAGCCATGTTACAAGCTAACAACACATTGGTTTGGCTCATGTTCTCTCTAGTGACATTTGCATTTTGTCAATTACTCATATCATTCTGCTTCTTCCTACATTCACTGGCATAATGCCCATATTTTTTACAATAATAGCATTGGACATTGGATTTTTCATACATTTGTCCTTGAACATGATGTTGTTCTCTTTGTTTGCTGCTGCCTTGGCCTTGGTTCTGATTTGAGTTGCTGCCTCTTCCTTGAGCATTTGCTGGACTGTTCCTTCCACCTCTGTTCTGGCTTCTGCCTCTTCCTCTCTTGTTTCCTCTGCCTTGACCTCTTCCTCTTCGAAAGGACATCTGGGTCTTAAAGGCTTGCTTTAGAGATGAGTTTTCACTCCTACTCAATCTCTGCTCATGTGTTATCAGTGATGCATATAGCTCATCAACTGAAAAGTTTGAGATATCCTTTGTCTCTTCAATGGTGGTGACTATAGCATCAAACTTTGAGGGTAAGACCCTCAATATTTTCTCCACAATCCTCCTTTCTTCAATGTTTCTCCATGAGTCCTCATCTGTGTGATCAGACCAATTAAATGTGTGAAGAATGGGTCAATGTTGTCTGACTCCTTCATGCACAGATTCTCAAAATCTCTCCTCAGCAACTGTAGTTTTGCTGTCTTCACTTTCTCCATGCCTTGATAGGCTGTCTTGAGAGTTTGCCATGCTTCTTTGGATGTCTTAGCTGCTGCTATCCTTGGAAACACACTCTGGTCCACTGCTTGATACAAAAATACAAGGGCTTCTGAGTCCTTCTTCCTATTGGTCTTTAACAGATCTTTCTCTCCCCGAGTTAATCTATTAAACTCATTTTCATCTGTTGGTTCTTCATAACCATCTTGAACTAATTCCCATAAATTTTGACAGGCAAACAGGGCTTTCATAGTTATTGCCCAATAGTCATAGTTCTTCCCATTGAACTGTGGGAGCTCGGCGTTAAACATACCCATACCAGTGCTTGTGCTCGCCATCCTAGCACTCTTTAACTATGTTTCTAATCCTAGCACTCTTTAACTATGTTTCTAAATCGTTGACTGTGTATTTTTAAAACAACTGACTACTGCAACAAAAGACTCCTCCCTTCAGCTTCTTTGTCACCTTCAAAGAGCCTAAGCTTGCTCTGATACCACTGTTGGGGATTTTTCTGGCAAAATCCCAAAAACACAAAAATTTATGCACACAGAGGCAATGCTCTATTTCCTTTACTCCAGGATCATTTGTGCACAGGGAAGCTTTTAAAAAAAATTTACACATAACAGAGTATTTCACCATCCTCTTTCACTCTGAGGGATTCACCAAACATTACAAAAGAAATTACTCTATCTCCTTTGAAATTTTACACAACTGTGTGTAAAAATTTCATTTACATTCACTATTGTGTGAAAACAAAGATTACAAGGATTTACTGTTTTACCTTTTCACTGCTGTGTGAAACAATTCATGGTTTTGATACAAACCTCCCCTGGTTTTCTTCATTCACATATTCGCCTTCGCGCCTGCACCTCCCCCTGGTTTTCTTCATTCACATATTCGCCTTCGCTCCTGCTTGTTGTGAGTTTTTTACGTTTTTTTTACACTTGCCAAAATGACCAACAACTATATGTTTTTACTTGTTCGGTCAAAACCAAACTTACGACCGTGAAAATTAAAAAACAATAAGATTAAAAACATATGACATTGCCCATGCCATTATTTAATCCACGCCCATACTTCCGTAACTATGGAAAATTAGAAATACACCTATGCATATGACAAATATTTAATAAATGGTATGGTCAAAATAAGACTTAATTTTACTCCACGCTAAGCCTTTAATGTTGGCAGTATGTAGGTTCAGTTGCCCGTCAACCGTTGATTTGCACTCCTGGAAGGCCTTTTTCACCGAACTTTACTCCACTATGCAGCTTTGAAAGATCAATTGTGGAGAATGTTGGAGCACATGAGACGGCGGAGGAGAATATCGGAAGCCACCTTTTAGTCGACATTTACCTTCCGATAAATGTCAGAGGCCGATGTCACGCCTTATCCACGCGTCAGCTCCAAGTTGTATCGGAGCTCTTGTGTACGGAAACTACCTTCAACCAAAAGTGGTGCGATATGCCTCAAGCGGGTTTGTGGTTTTGCTGGGTGGTTTTGAGGTGTATTAAATGTTGGCCCGTGCGCGGTTGAAATTACAAATTCAACAATGTTTTTAAATTTTGTTGCTTGTCCGGTTTCCCTTGAAATCTTAGCTTCAACTAGATTTTCATTTATGTATATATCAGTGATAACTGAATCAAAACTAGATTTTCATTTATGTATAGATCAGCGATAACTGAATCAAAACAGCATGAGGAATTAAATAAAAAGGTTGTTTTTAGTGAGATTTTTTGGAAGTATTTCTGGTAGCTTTTTCTTCTTGTCTAATTTCTCTAAAATCTGGCTGGACTTGATGGGCAACCCCTGCAAAATCAAAGTGCCCTAGGAGTTTTTCACGGTGTTGAATTCATATATACAGTCCAAAACCAAGTTTAAATAACAAAAATCAAGATTTGACCTTAAATTTCTCCACCGGATTCCTACACCTAAAAGTTCAAAATGTCTTACTAAAAACAACTCCTTTAAGAAGTAAAAGATTAGAAGCTATTTGCGAGGGTGCATATGAAAGTGAGTTCCTCCTTAATTTTCACAGTATGAATGGGTTATTTTCATTCTTTATATAGAGAACATCTTAAGGATTCTAGATCACCTTGGATTATATAAGGAACATCTCAAGGATTCAAGATCACCTTGGATTATATAAGGAACATCTCAAGGATTCAAGATCACCCTAGATTCCAAGAATGTACAGATCATCCTAACAAATAATATGGGCAAGGATTGGCTTGAGAAAGCTAAGAGGAGGTTAATGACAAGATATTGTATCCAAAATATACAAGATATTGTATGGAGTGGACCCACGATACCCCTAAGGTGGCATTGACATTGTCTTATGGGTGTTTCTTGCTTTGGAGTCCATATGATGAATGGTTTTCCCTATTTTTGGTGTCCATGTGATTGTCACCCCTAGGATGATGACACAATAGGAATTGTACTCATTCTTGAAGCCCAAAAACTAGATAGAGGGTGCCACATCACTCATCTAATATTTGATAGGGCAAGGAAGAGCACCAAAGCATGGATTTTCTATACGGAGGCATTTTGAGGAACTTCTTTAAGCTTTCCTATTCCACACCTTTCTATGGCATTAATTTCTCCAAAAGGTGACGACCCCATTCTTCTAAAGGATATTGATGCACAATTGTGGTCCTTATGGCACTAATTTGTTTTTTTGAGCTAGGAGGTTTGATTGTAACCTCTTATCTTGCAAGACACTCAAAGTCAAACTTGTTTTAGGGATTGTAGACTTAATTAGATGTAAAAATGAAGGGACAAACCTCATAAAACTAGAGGATCCATCCACAACTTTTCATCATCGTCATTGATGGCCTTAGTATTGCAACAATAATGATACAACTCCTAATAGTCACGTATTTAATTATCAATCTGTGGTTTATAAAAAAGTAACAGGTGTTCAAACTATATGTGAAGTAGGCCCCATCTCTTTCCTTCTCTAATCTTCCTCTTTCCTTTTCTAATCCTCATGTTGGTGAGACATGTAATGTAGTTTAGATGATCATAAATCTAGTTAAATTTCCAAGCTATTTATGCTATAGGAAGGTGAAACTATAAAAACAACTTGTAGAAATGAAATGGCACGGGCCTATGTGGATTGTAGGAGATGGAAAACACACTTTTGTTGAAAATAAAATATGGAAAGTAAACCTAAAATCTATGTTGCATAAGCTAAAAACATCACTTAGGAAGCATGCAGTAAAAGCATCTAAAGGAAACTTGAAGAGATATCTACTCTTCAAAACTCCACCCTCAACATCTGAAACATGATTTAATATTATAAGCGAACTAAATCAAGAGTTCATTGCTCAATTGATGACGAAAATGGGATGTTTGTCGGTTCGTAAAAGATTCCATCTTTTTCTACAAGAAAAACCAACAAGTCGGAACATTTGATAAAATGCAAATATAAGTTGAGAGACGGGGTAATAATGATGCGACGTGATATTATTTAGCTAGTAGAAGCATAGAGGAACTAAGTCTAAGCTTTAGCAAACTAGGTTCTTTTCACCCTATGTAATAATAATCTCGACTAAACAAAAAATAGTAGAAATTGTAACATATGAAATGAAATGAAAAGAGACATGAAAATGCAATGATAAGAAATAATAGAGATCCAAGATGTTTTTAGATGGTATAAGTGACCTACAAATAAATTTATCTCATAAAACGACCTACTTAACGAAGTATACATATATTAAACTATAATTTCGATAAATGTTGATCCAAGAGCTAAACAAAGAAAATTAAAAGCATAAAAATGATAATATTGGAAATATAAGAGGGATTTTAATCTCCTATTATGGACGCATCCCAAGGATGCTCAGAGTCCTTGATGAGGAACCAAGCTAGAAACTAAAATGGGTAATGGCTTCCATTAACTTAGAATATATCTTACATCATGAAATACAATGTTGTAAAAATTACTTAGAAATAATCAAAGCCTAACATTCTTTCAAACCTATTCTTTTGTTAGCCTAAAGGGCCACCTCAAATCTCCTATTTATACATTAGGTGAGGGATCAACCCCCTTGAGAGAAGGGTTTCATTTCCCCCAAAAATATTTGGAAGAAGATTTCTCGCCCCACATATAAATCACAATAGTAGGATGATGCACTAAATGCCTTGAGCTAGCCGAGTTTGAGTGTTCCTACAACGGGGAGAAAGTCCTAGAATCTCTCCAATGTTGGATTCTTCAAAATCGACTCAAAATATTTATAAAGCCCACAACATAAACATATTAAGGAACAAAAAGAATTAAAGCCACATTGAATCCTCTAGGAACTCATTAAGCTAGAAAAATATACCATTAAGTGCAAGAGGTGGGGTGAAAACATTGTTTAATGTACCTAGGATTGGACTTATGAACCTTATCATTTAACTATTTTGGAGGCCCATGATACCCCCTACTAGAATTGTTCCTCATTCTTGAGCAACTAAAATCCCTATCTTCTCTTCTCCTATTTATGTAGTTCTATAATTGTCATTTTAATATCCTGGGCTAAACTTGTTGTGACTATCCCTGCTATATGGAACCCTCCATTGTCCTCTATGGATTTCCACACTTGAGATTCATAATCTTGAATTTGATGCTCCTTTATTCCTAGCCATGGAGTTGGGTTAATTCTAATTCGAATCCATTGAATCCCAAGCCTCTAGATGATTCTATTATAAAGAGGAGTTCTTTCTAATGTTGCTTGGAGTCTATCAAGAGCGTGATACTCCCTCATTTTCACGCTATAAGATTAGCCTTTCCATATCCTTTAGCACACTTGTGAAATCTCTTCCCCTAAAAGACTAAATGTGTCCTCAAAGTGTAGGATGGATTCTTATTGCCGTTGTTTCCAAATGGATTCTATCTCAGTGTATTTTACAAGAATGACATGGGTTTGATAAAGCACTAAATGACATGGGTGTTCTGTTATGTTCCACAATAGATTCGTTAAGCCTTCCTCATGGTATTTTTCACTTATTCACCTCTAATCTCCTCATGAGTCAACCAAGAGGCCAATGCAAGCAATTTTGCATTCCCCAAGTAAGATTGTGGTCCAAAATAAGCATTTCAGAGACGACAAGGTTATCATATATAAGATTCAACCACTTTTGTTTTCTCCTGCTTGTTACAATCTTGGAAGAAGTTTATAAAGTGCTAAGTATCTTGCAACTACATGGTGACTCTTTGATAAATCTAATTGGTTTGGAATATGTACCATTGCTCCTTTATGAAAAGTGAATATGCTTATGATTAACAACTGGACTTTACAAACTCTAAAGAAAGATGTGCCATAGTCCCTAGTGATGTTTCCAATGCTACAAACTAGGCATCTCTTGTTCTCAACAATCCTTGAGTTTGTTGCAATTGACTCCTTAGATATTTATTTTCTTTCTCAAGCTATTCCCTTATGTTGGTTTCCTCTTTTATTTTTAGGAAGGTAATTTCCTCCCTTACTTTTTTTACTTCATCGTCAATGTTATTAATACCTACCACCACATTATCTTGTGATTTTTTTTCAACATCTCATATTCCACCTTCACTTTCTCCACTTCAATCATTAGGCAAGGTAATATATTCACACACATCAATCATCCTGATATGTCTGCAAAATGAGGATTAGCCTTTAGTGTCAAAGAAAAGAAGGATGGTGGCTTCCTTGATGTATACTACTCTAATACTTTTTGTTCCTACTACCCTTTCTCGTTGGGGCTATGTGTTTCTTGAATTGTAATAAGAGTGGAAAGAGGAGGCTAAGGCTTTCCACTAGATCTAATTCTAGTTATTTTTATTTTTGAATATAGAATTGGTTGGATAGGTTTGCTTACTTCAGGTTTGGTAGGGGTACTTGATAATCCTCCCCCAATGTATATTTATTCTTTCATTTTGACTGGTTAACTACTACCATCCCCCTCCACATTTTGACTATCATCTTTTTAGGTCTACTTAGCTCTTCTTATGCTTCCAAAAAAGCCTTTATATCCATGTCTATAAAGGTGTCCCAAGAAATGGGATGTTATAAGACTTCCAATGCATTAAGTACAACTAATTTAGTCAATCTATGATAGGAAAAATGTTTTTTATTTCCCTCCCTCATGTCATTGCTCATGTCCTTTAGAGATTGTAGGAGAAAGAATTTGATTCTTAGTAAATTAGACATTTAGAGATGGGAAGGGAATCTAAACAGATATAGAAGCCTAAATTGGTAATAATATACTATGTTTGGCTTGCACTCATGAGGGATGTACTATAGGATATTGTAGGATACCTCACCCCATGGTTCAAGCAAGATCTCCCTCCATTTTGTTTCCTCGTGGCTTCTCATCTTGTAGGAAAAAATTCTTCTTGGCAGTGATGGCCTCATGCCTATCTTCCCTATCCCATAAAGTCTTTTGGGATGGGTTGTAAGTTTGCTAATATATTACTCATTTAATTAAATATCTCACCCCCTAATTGTAGTGAAAAATTCATGCCCATTAGGGTTTTAGAAATTCATGGAAATTTCCATTCCCACTTTATCATCAACACAACTAATATTTTCAATGAATGCTAACCCATGAAAATTTTCAAGCATGGAAACAAATCTAGGGTGATGGTGAATCTTGATGGTGTTAGTGGGTCCCTTTTTGTCTAAAGTAAGAAGAGAAGAAATATAATTTCCCTCTTACATGGTTCCCACAATTAACTTAGAGCCAATATAACTTAGAGAAAATACCTAGTTTGACACAAAGAAAATTTTGTGCGGAATGTATAATTATTTTAGGAAGATGACTTATAGGAAATTAAAGATATTTCTGGCACCAACCTTTCAACACATCTATATGGTTTGATTTCTTGTCATGGGAAATATTGTAGCGTTTTACACAACCCTATAACATACCCTGCTTCAATCCTATTGTATCTTGTAGTAACTTGTAGCAACCTTGTAACTACATGTGATTCACTTTTAGCTCTTTGTTGTGGCATGAAGCTCATTGATGAAAAGATTAAACAAGTCTTATTTTAAAATCTAGGTTATTATGAATATGTTTTGTGGTTATGGGGTGGTAAGGATGGTACTCAAAGTGCAGTGTTGTTTGTCTCATATATCACCACACATTTTAAGTGACTATAAGATGTAGACACCTTCTCATCATCTTTCAACCATTATATCATTAAAAAATGACCACCTTTCTCGAGTGAGAAACAGAGGTAATTTCTTACATGACTACCAAATGTGGGAGGAAAACTTTAGGAAAATGGGTGCTAGAACTGATGCTTAGTTTTTGGCTACGAGCTTATGTAAACCACAATTTGTGCATATAAAGGAAATTTTAAATATTTTCAAGATGATTTCAAATATAGTTTGGGGCTCCAAACCTTTTGTTTTACTTTTTGAACCCGATGTCAATGAATTCCATGGATGTAGGTGCTTCAAAGTTAGGTCGATGTTTCTTTTTTTTTCACCTCACCCTATAGCAGTGTACAAGGGATCATGTATCTACCTAGGAATACTTTGCCAATCATGAGGTGGATTCTAGAGTTGTGGATTTGTTGAATAATATGGTTTCCTTACGGAGCTCCTTATATGAGCAGGTGAAAAAAGACTGGTCTACAGGGCCTTTACAACTTGTTATAGGATTATGTTGTTTCATGTAGCAGGCACAAAGGACTTTTATTCTTAGTCAATAATATTCTTAGTTTATGTTGGTGACTTGATAACTCAAAAGGATAAATGAAATGTGGATGGATAAGGATTTAGGTTGTATGTGATGAAAAAATGAAGGAAATAGGAAGCTATATGGTGAAACAGGGAAAACAGAGTGAGAAGAGCACATTTATAAAGCTTAGAAATGGAAAGGATAATTATTGGGATCCTATTGGTGTTATCCCTTGTACAAGACAATAAAAAAACCTTGGATCTATATATTTTTATAGAGAGAGATTTCTCTTGTATTAGCTTTGGACTTTCCTGTAGCACTTCAAGAATGCTTAAGGAAATATATGTTGATGACTTGAAATAGGCACCAGACTATCCCCTTTCTTTCTAATTTTTACAGTATATCAATTTTTCTTGACCCACTTTCTATCTCTCCGTTTGTTGTAGAGGAAATTGTTCTTGCACAAAAATCAATGTGAGAAATTATGAAAAGTAAATATGTTTTTGCTTTTTCTTTTTTCTTCTTGGCTCAACAGCTACCTCATGGAAGTTTTTAATGAGAGAACCTACTTTAGGCTTCTCATAAGAAGTTTTCACTAGAGCTTTATTATCTTTTTGTTTTTCTTTTCCTTTTTTCCAAACTCAACGACTGCCTCATGGACCCTTTTACCCAATGAGTCTATATGGAAAGTGTTAAAGGAGGTTTTCACTTGATACATTATTATTTTTCTTTTTTCCCTTGACAATTTTTATTTCTTTATTAGTATCTACATTCTATGAAAACATATATTTCTTCATAAAATCTACCTAAGGAGCTACCAATTTTTTGGAACATCTTTGTAGTCTAAAAATTCAATGGCAATGATGTGCTATGAACCCATCCCAATAAATCTCCACACTAGCTAAATTTTCATCGAACTCAATATGCCAATGCTTTAAGGACAGGCATTGAGATCCCCACTTCCAATGCTAGTGTAAGATAGTTTATACTTCTTAAGTCATTTTAAACATCCATACGAAACAATTTTTCAACAGAATCAAGGTACATGGAGAGGCCACCATCATTGTTTCCAAAATTTTCCTAGTCTAATTATTTAATTTTGTTGAACTCATTCTCTTCCATAGAGATGTCCTACCAATGCTTTGTCTTCTATCTCCATAATATCATAAGTTTTGTTTTACCACCCAATTTGATGTTGATGGTCTCTTGTGTCTTTTTGATGCATTAATGTCTCTTTATATTTCTAGTGTCCTCCTAAGACTAATTCCCTACAACCTTTGAATCCAATAATGGGTTATTGCTTAAAAACCCCAAATCAAACATATTAGCAAGAAAGTTAGAACTAGAAAATCTATCTCACCAACCAATATCACAATTACAAATGTGATCAATCCTACTGCAATATTGATTTAATGTGGTTACAATTTATACCTTGGTGTGATAAACCATCATCTTTTTATGATGACGCATTTGTGATTGATGGATCTAAAATATCGAAAGTCATTACTTGTTGCATGGAGTGAACAAAATTTTCATTTCTCTTCCTTCATTTGACTTTTGAATAGACCCATTTCCCCTTTAACTATTATGAAGTCATCACACCCTGTTATCCTAACTATAGCACTAGCTCACATGGAATCTCCATGGTAGTCTACCATAGTGTTGTGGACCCAAGATGGATATTCCTCATTATAATGTCATGATTAATGTTCCATTGACCTAAACTAGATTTGGGATAGATCCATTTATCTTCCATAAGATCATTAGATAATTCCATAGTTTCCTCATCATAAACCATGTATGCATGTTCGCTTTGATAACCAATGATAAATAAAAGTCAATTCTTCCTCTTCATGTGGCACCCTTTCTACTGTAAAATCCTTGCAGTCTATCATATTATAGTGTGAGCCCTAGAAATATAATCAAGTATTACGCATCAATAAAATGAAGTGTTTGGAGATGCACAAAGATGAGGAGACTAGAGCCAAAAATATTGCATCACTGTTTTCACCCATAGATCAAAGCAAGACTATAGTGTATATGCAGACATAAATATAATAATGATCCACCACATAAGGTTGATGGAGAAGGAGATCCAAGGAACACATCAATTGGGGAAATATTGATGTTAGTGAGACATTAAGGTGAGTAGAATCATTGTGTACTTGTAATAAGGAGATTTTCTCATAGGTTTACGTTGCAAGACATGAAAACTACAACCTTATGTTTAGCTAGAGTTTGTGAAACTCCATGTTTGCTAATAAATAGGTCATTTCTATTGTACATGTTCTAATAAGTCCTATAGCACTCTCTAATATTTCTCCATTGTTATAGAGTTTGTAAGATCACTATTGGACTTCCTCTTCAACAAATTTCCTTATCTATAGAGTGCAATCTCTTCTAGTTGAATAAGATAATATTAATTAGAGGAGAATACAAAAAGAATAATCTTAAAGAATCATGTATTTTCATTGTCCAACATTGTCTTATGGTTTAATGTCTATGTTATACATAGTTGGTTGGACATGGCATTAAAAATAAGCCAAGTTTTTTGTGTTTCCTATCATGTTTTTCTTCAGATTTACTTTTCTCCATGTATATGGTCATGGTAATTTAGACTTCCATATTAAGGTTGTTTGACTTTTTGAACATTTATATATTTTTAAATAAATTATTTACCTTTGAGATATTAAAAACTAATAATATTATTTATATAATCATTTTTTTTTTCCAATCTTAATGCCTAAATTATATCTATTTTTAAAAAATAATTTTTTATATTTTAATTATACAGCATTCTTATATTCTTAATCATTTTTTCAATATTTAATCTATTTTTAATACAGTTTGAGTGGGCCTAATGGTTAACAACATGTGTTTCCTCCTAAGACGTAATAGGTTCAAAACCATAGGGGGAGTATGTATGCCTTCCTAGAGTTGCAGTGCAATCGTTGCACTGAGGTGGGTCCCTTGTTCCACAAACAAAGGGGTATCATACACCAATTTGGTGTCTGGCTTGGCTGTGACCTTAAAGTTGGATAATAATAATTATAATACATGTCTTCATTATGCATTCCAAAAAAAAAAAAATCCAAATAAAACAAAACCCATGAAAATTTTAAAAATATGTATAAAACAAAGGGGTCCCATACACCAATTTGATGTCTCGCTTGGTCGTGAATTTAAAATTGGATAATAATAATAATAATAATATATGTCTTCATTACGGATTCCCAAAAAAGTAAAAAATAAATCCAAACAACAAAAACAACCATAACCAAAAGTATGTCTTGATACTATAACTAAAATAGAATAGGTATATAAGATGAAACTCTCTGAAGAATTGTGTATTCCTACATCCCATGAAAATCCATTACTCTATTTTCTCAGTGTCCTTTGTATGAACACGTGATGTCACCATGCCATCTTCCTCATTGTTTGATTCCATTTGTAGGTTATAACTTGCAAACATGAATAATGGCATAACCAAACACCATGGGCATGTACCAATACATGGACCTATAGGTAAACAAACATAAAAACAAATATTCAACATCTTATATACCAATATAAAACTACCTTAATTATATAATATACATTATATGTGAAATAAAATGAATATAAAACATTATTTACAACATGTTTTTTCTAATGAATAATATGCTCAACATGTTTTAAAAAAAATTACAGTGAAAAAAGAAATTAAGTTAACCCAATTGTATGTAGATAAGCCAATGGGATTTCTCATATTTCTCTTATTGCAAGAATACAAAATGAAGAAGTACAATAATTATTGCTTAGAGAATGCACTTGAATATCAAATATCATATATTAGAGAGGAGAATAATTATTCTCAACATGGTTGAAATGATATTTTTGTTTTGTGAGTTGTGCCTTTGAGGCTTTTAATTCCTATTCTTCCTTTCGTTGGTTTTGGTGCTGAAATATCCCACCCTAGCCAATCTCTTCTCTTTCTCTCATCAGTTTGGCACAATTTTCTAAGGAACTTTTCATTCCATGGTTTCTATGGCACGAGTCCAGGGAAATGAGGTAGTTGGAGGTAATTGAGGGAGGAAAAAACTAATTCCATACCTCTATTTGAAGGATAAACCTTCATCATTGTAACTATGATTTGTATCACCCCAACTTGACTAAAAGAAAATCTAGTGCAACAAGGTGCATTTTGGGTGATTGTAGCTTGATGAAAAGCAAAATGAGGGCAACCGAGTTCATTCTATACCACCATAGCCTAGCTAAGGCAACTTTATTGCATTGAAGACCTTACGTAAGTAGCAAAGGGATTGCTATGTGGCATTAAGTATTGTATGGAGTAGTTCTAGGGAACTGAAGCCCTCCTTTTAACCACACATGCTAGTCAAACTATTTTTGTGGAAGTGAAGAAGTGTTTAAGGATAAATTATGACTATGGGTCAACTCTAGGAAGCCGTATTTCACCTTTGGGAATTATGTCAGTAGAAATAAAGTACCCTTAGGATAGTGTAGTGATTTGCATCCAATTGAGATCGGGTTGTAGAAGCGAGTCAACAATAGATGCCTTAATTGGGAAGGGACTCCTTCCTAAAGTGTGGAAGAATAACATTAGAAATTGAAGAGCCTAAACCATGGTTTTTAAGGGTTAATAGCTTGATTTATGAAAATCATCACAATCATTTGACTAATGCATTTGAGAAGAAGCAAAGAGGCAACAAAGTCTAGTAATCAAGCTAGTTCAAGGTCATGCCAAGAAACATAGGATAATAGAGTTGTTAGCAATTGTTGTCAATCTAAATTTAGGCTTGACATTTACAGAATTGGATTTATAACCCAATTTTTATTTTTGGATTGGCAACATGTGTATGAGTTATTGATGAAAATGGAAATTTGTTACCATGTTTATTGGATTTAATAGTATTTCTATTTGTAAGAATTGAAAATAGTATTTTAGTTCTAGCATAATACAAATTTTGTCATGTATGTTAGGTTGTCCTATATTTTTTCCACATAGTTAACAGGGGGTTTGAGGGGTATCTGTAACCCCACTTTATGTGGTCTGGGGCAGCGCCCTAGAAAATTTTGGTTTTGGGCCCTATGTTAGGTTGGGCGGACCCACCTATGGTTTTGTGCATGATTTTCGCACATGTTTTTTGGACGCGATGGGTTTTCAGTCCATGGTTTTGGATACGATGGTTTTCGGTCCATGGTATTGGATGCTTCAGCATCTATAAATATGTATTGTAACATTGAAAGGAACATAATGAAAAATAAAGTTGGTAGTCCCGATTTTGGGATCCAGTGGGAAATATCTGTGTATATGTGTTTTATGTGTTATGCTCTCGCATTTTTATTTTTTCCTGTGTTTTAGAATTCATATGCAGGTAATTTTTGTACGAGGTTAAATACTACAATGTATTCTATCAAACCCAAGGGCACTTTTACATTTTTTACCGCTAGGTCGTTGACGAGTTGTAAAAGTTGATAGACATTAGGCCTATCACTTTTGCGTGCTAGATTATGTTAGGTTTTGTCACGAGGCGAACTATTTTTTTCTTAGATATAAAAAGAAACCTCTCATGCGAGAGTTGTAAATATAATCTAAACTCTTGGTTGAGATTTGTATATAGAATCAAATCAATCATCTAAAAGTTTAAATGAGAATCTTATTTCTTATTTATTTCCTCCTAGTGATATTTTTCCTGAGAGCTTATTTTGACTACAAACTTCTATGAAAAGAGCATATCTCTCTTCCAAGAGTTTTATTTCTTTTAGACGAGATTTTTCCCAAGATTTCTCTTGAGAGTTGCTAGGAAAGAAGTTCACTAAATTTCTTTGGAGAAAATTTATAAAACTTTTTTCTAAGAGTTATTTAACCCAATTTTAACTGAATCAATATCATGGGATAAATATTTTAAAACTGTCATTCAAGATTTTTTTGAAATCTAGAACGAGAAAATATGTTAACATTTTTCTCAGTTGAGAAGTTATAAATTACAATGTAAGTTCTCCCTTCCACTCCAAAAAATGTTTCCCAATTTCATGTTTGTCAGTACCCTGTCTATTTATAGTAGAATATATAAATTTAGGATTGCAAGAACCATTAATGTTTGTCCATACTAAATACCTTTCCTATTATAAGTATATGTATGAGGGTGGGTGGGTTGGGATCTTTTGTACCAACCAAATTGACTGGTAGAGTACTCATGGATTTTGTTTTTTTAGCCCCAACATTATTTCCCCATGTCCCATTGAAAAACAAAAGTAGAAAATGCAAATAACCCAACAAGAACTTGTATTCATAGAGAGATATTGATGTGTCTTAAACTTCATTATTTCATTCAAGCTTTTACCACTGATTGTGTATGCTTTACATTATTTGGATTGTATAGTTCTTGAGCTTGAAACATCTACTATGATAGGATCATATTCAAAGAGAATCCAACTTTGCTTCAATTCATAAATAATCTTTCCTACTCATAATCTAGGTTGTTTCTATTTACAATGTCTCTGAGCCTCTTGGATGCTTCCTTGTAGCCAAATGTTACACATACTTAGGTAAGTTTACTGTACAACAAGGTTTCCATAATAGTTCTAACATATGAACCTGAATGGGATTCCTTCATAGTCTAGATTGGTATGGAATAGGTTAATTCAACTTCTAATATTCATCACTTCTTTTAGGACTTTTCTCATTAGATCCATAACAATATTCATGCATGCAATAGTACCTACATTTTATGAAAACCGATTTTTCTTCATTAAAGGAATTTAAGGTAATTCTAATTTTTTGAACACCTCTTTAGACTCTAAAAATATGGAAACCCTATGATACAAACTCATCCTGAGAAATGTGCACAAGAGCTAACTTGGCATCAAAACTAATATACTTATTCTTTAAGAACATGTCTTGACAACCCCACATCCAATGCTAGTATATGATAGTTGTTACTTCTTTAGTCATCATGAACATCCACACCAAACACCTTTTTACCCAAATAAGGGTACATGTACATCCCCCCACCATTTGTTCCAAAATTTGCTTGGTCCAATTCTTCAATTCCTTTGAACTCATTTTCTTCCCTAGAAATGTTCAACTAACACTTGCTCGTCCAACTCCATAATATCATAAGTTTTGTTTTACCACCTCAATTTAATTCGATGGCCCCTTATGTCTTCTTGATGCATTAATGTATCTTTATCTTTATAGATTCAACCTAATACTAATGCCCTGCAACCTCTAAATCCAAGAGTGCGTCGTTTCTTAAAAGCTCCAAATCCATCATATCACCAACAAAACTAGAACAAGAAAAGCCATCTCACCAAACAATATCACAATTGCATAAGGAGTAAAAATTTCTACAAATTCATTCAATGTGGCTACAAATTCATACCTTGAGTATAATAGTCTCATAGAGCATTTAAGATTGATGGATATAAAAGATTGGGGTCATTACTTCTTGCATTGGGTGAACAACATTTTCATTTACGGTCTTCAATTTAAATGTTCAATAGACCCATATCCCCTTCTTCCAAATATTCTAAGGTCCTCACACACTGTTTTCTTAGCTACTACACTAGCCCACTCAAAATTCCCATGGCAGCCTCCTCTAGTGGTATTCACCCCAGGTGGAGATCGATAGCAATGTCTTGTGTAATGTTCCACTCACTTAAACCAACATTCGACTAGATCCTTTGACCTTCCAAACTTCATTAGATAATTATGTATTTTCCTCCTCATACACAATATTGTCTTCCATGTACCCTTTCACAACAATTAACAAAGAAAACTCAAATCTAGCTATTCATGTGGCACCCTTTCTATTGCGTAACCCTTGACATCTATCATATGCTAGTGTGATTTGTAGAAAGACAAGCTAGGATCATGCACCAATAAAATGATGTGTTTTTAGAGGCATAATGATAAGCATAGTTGAGACAAAACTAGGACATGACTACATTTTATCTCATATATCTAAGCGAGACTATAGTGGATATGCAAACATAAATATAATAAGGTGCATTGAAAATGATAAACCACTTAGAGTTGAAAGTAAAGGAGACCCGAGGAATGCATCATCTGGGGAAATATCAATGTCGGTGAGTCATAGAGGTGACTAACATCTTCATGTTCTTGTTTTCTTTTTGTAAGTTTAGGTAGTGCCTTTCTTTTCTATTTAAGATAAACAAGACCAGATACATCGTTTTGGTGGCCTCAACCTGCCCCGAAGGGAAACTAGGTCTGTTGGCCACCTTAGTTTGTTATAAGAATTCCAAAAACAAAATTTCATGAGTCTTTCCATACTAGCTATATGCACTATACACCTGAAACTACCTATTAAGCAACTAACATGCATAAGACTATGAAAATAAAAATATCAGAAACCATAAAAGATGTTGATGAGGATCATTCCTCTCTGGTGCCTGCATTTTGGTCCATCTCCATGGGAGTGTCCCTTTGTTCCTCCTGACGTGGGTTGGTACCAACCATCTTGGACAGTAGCTGCGACATCTCTTCCAGTTTGTTGTTCTCTCTAATCATTATGACCTGTAAGTTTTTCATTTCCTTCTGTAGATTCGGCATACCATTTTCGATTTCGGCCATTTCTTTTGGTTCTTGTTCCAACGCTTTTGCCAGGAGGCACTTAAGAACCCAGTAGAAGTGAAGAGATTGTCTATACAAAGTCAGTCTTCCCCACGTGTTCCCTGGGTCACAAATCATTGTTGGCATTATGGCACAGGTTTGGGGCTATGGCACAGGTGTTGTCCTTGATGGCAACCTTCTTTGGTAACAGATCTCAGTTCATTATGGCACTCAGAAAGTAGAAAAATTCATATACGCAGGTTCATCTAGACTAAGGCGCGTATACACGCGGGTTATACATTACAAAAGCGCGTATATGTTGGTGATCATCCTTTTGGTCCATGATAGTTAGATCTTGGAGCTTGAACCTATGTTTTGGACCATGGCGTCTCGTCAGATGTGTCGATCCCTAGTTTTGGGTTCATGGTATTGAAATGTTATGGTTTTGGACCATGGTATTGGGGAAGACCTAAGACTATAAAAGGGGAAGGAGATCTTGTGACAAATGACCATCTGAATTATTATTGAAGATCGGACAAAGTGCTATAGTTGGTATATTGGGTGGTGATGCAGATCTGGATCTAAAGGAAGGAGGAACCTTAGCGCAAAAAGGAAGGATAAGTTCTATTCATGGGTCATAATCTTTAAGCCTGAATGATAGTATCTTTGTATGATTTTGATCTACTAGATGTGGCACTTGTCTCATCTATAAGTCTGATAATCTGGGCATCAGATTGAAATTTTTTAAGAAGGTACAAAAAGAGGATGGACTGTACTTTCTTGTATATATTTTTTAGTGCCATAGGTTGAAACAGTGACACGTGGCACTTCATACAAGTTCTCTCTTCGGAAAGGTCTATAATCAGGTCATCTTGGGAGATTGTGCATAACTCTTTCTTGGAGAATCCAATTTTGATCAAACTAGTGGCATTGGAAAGAGGAAGCAGAGGGCTTCTACTGTTCGCAATTTTAGAACTGGATAATCCAAAATTACAGAGACACATCACATTCAATATCGAGCTCCTACAAAGTGAAAAAAGGTGTGTAATTTTTTTAAAATTTTTTCTTAAGCTTGGTTTGAAAAGTTAGTTTGAAGGAATTCAAAGGGCATAATAAAGCATTATTAATTGTAATTGATGCCTCGAGGAAAGAAAATGCAAACACCTAGTAAGCATCCTAAAAGCTCTAGCATGACTCATGAAGAAGAGGAATAAATGCAACATGATATATCAAAATTATGAGACCAAGTGCAACAAGTGTCACTTGCACAAAAAGTAACAGAATCTAAGATGAAAGATGTAGAAGCTAAGATGGATGGTTTAAATAAAGATGTAGAAGCTAAGATGGATTGTTTAAAGAAAGGTGTAGAAGCTAAGATGGATGGCATGGAAGCTAAGATGAATGGCATGGACGCTAAAATGGATGGCATGGATGAAATAATTGAAGATAAATATCAATAGGTTGCTACAAGAAATGGTCAGTAATGGTGAAAGGGTAGTAAAGCAAACTTGTGATGATAACAAAAAAATTGTTAATCATGATTCCATAGACTCTAACATTGGATTGAAGAATGACCATATTCCAAAAATCGATATGAGGAAGTTTGATGGAAAGGATTCCGCAACATGGATATTACAGATGGAGCAATTTTTCGATCTCAATAATGTGAAAAACACACAAAAGGTATGCATTGAACTTTATATTTGGAACCAAATCAGTTTTTATGGTATCAATGGCTTTGCTCTCATAAACAAATTATCACTTGGGCAATTTTTACGGAAGAATTGACAACACATTATGAGGATACAAAAAGC
>APFE030980051.1:34780-63810 GCA_000404065.3 Pinus taeda
CTTACCAAGTATGCACACTTTTGTGCATTATCACATCCATTTAAAGCCAGTACAGTTTCTACTGCATTTATGGAAACAATTAAAAAGCTACATGGAAACCCAAATATTATTGTAAGTGACAGAGATCCCATTTTCAATGGAATTTTTTTGGAGAGAATTATTTTCTTGTCTTGGTACTCAGTTAGCTCATAGCTCATCTTATCATCCACAATCTGATGGGAAAAATGAGATAGTAAACAAATGGTTGGAAGGATATATTCATTTCTTTGTATCTGATAAACAGACACAATGGGTCAAATGGTTACCTTTGGCTGAATGGTGGTATAACACTTCCTTCCATACAGCAACAAAAATGACCCCATTTATGGCACTTTATGGATATCAGCCACCATCAATCACATCATATTTAAGAGAAAATTCTAAGGTTCAAGCAGCGGAACATCACATCGAACATCAACAACAAGTCCTCCAACTCTCAAAGCATAACCTCGTGTTGGCAGAGAATAGAATGAAACAACAGGCATATCAACATCGTAGCAAAAGAAGTTTTGATGTAGGTGATTGGGTATTCCTACGACTACAACCATATAAACAAATGTCCCTTAAGCAAGCTAAGAAGGATAATAAATTATCACCAAAGTATTATGGTTCGTACAAGGTGTTGCAAAAGATTGTACTATGGCATACAAATTGGAGTTTCCTATAGCGTCTCGAGTGCACCCAGTTTTCCATGTTTCATGTTTAAAGAAGGTTATAGGTGACAAGCTCCCAGTTCAAACAATAGTGCTAGAACTTGACGAGTAAGGAAAAATTATATTGGAATCGGAAGTAGTCATAGAAACAAGAACTCAACAGCTACGGAATTGATCAATTTCAGAGTATCTCATCAAGTGGAAGAACTTGCCCGTTGAAGATTCCACATGGAAGGATGAGAATTTTATATAGAAGCATCTAGAACTACTCAAGCGTTGAGGACAACACTTTTTTGAAGGAGAGGAGCATGTTAGGTCCCTATAATAGTAGTGATTACCCCATTACTATTGTATTTGTATCCCCTATTAATATTGTTGAGCCCCTATTGTCCCCATATTTTTATTATTGTGCCCCATAAAATCCCTCTATTGTTATGTTTGTGGCTTTTTATTATTATTGTTAGGTCGGTTGGGTTATATTGTGACTCCATAGACTCCTACATATAGAAAGGAGGTGTTGTCATTTGAATCCTTGAAGAATTTTTCATTTGCGTAATGTAAAGGAGGTTGCCCCCTTGACAAGGATGAATTCTAAGGCGTTGATCTCTCTTTTCTATATTTTTGTGAGCTGGTTTCATAACAAGGCCGATATTTCAAAATTTTTTCCTAAAACAGGTATTTGTTTTGGCTTTCTATTTGTTTTCTTAAAAAAATATCTCTTTGGATAAATTATTATCATCTCCAATAGGTAAATAATGAAAAAAATTCTTCGGTCTCTCTTTGATTACACTTTTTTCCTGCAGAAAAGATACGTTGATAGGTTGTAGAAATTGTAGGGCACTTAAATCGACAAATTTTTAAGTATGTTAGTTTTAATTTCTACATCCTCGCCAGTGCCATTACCAGAGGGAACTTCAGACCTATCATCTACCGTTTCACCCTACCAATTATTCCAAACCTTGCAACATTGTAGATTTGGATTCAACACCAAATATGATATCTTTTGCAACATAGTTTCTCCTCCAACCAACTCTACTAAAATTTTGTGTGTAGATTAACCCTTTCAAGGGAAATTTATATGGTGTGTAATTGTCAGAGAAAAAAAATTAATATACACTTGTTGAGGCTCAACTGCAACTCTCAGAACATGGAATATTTTGTGTGGAGTATATAGACTCTTCTCAATCGATGCACTTTCATTGCAAGACCTTGATAGGGGTATACCGATTTTATCAATAGGACACAAATGTTTGTATAGTTCTTTATTTTTCTAGTCATATGACAAAAACTAGAGTGCTTGGAGAACTAGGAATATTTTAAGAAGAGCATATGTATTCTTTTCAATCCATGTTGTTGCCTTGAAGGACCTTGAGACAGGTATATAGATTGTTCTCAATGGAAACCAGTTTTTGTTTACGTGGTTGTTTATGATCTCTCCATATATAGATGTATTTTTGTAATATGTGAAAGGTTGCATCCTCATTAAATGACACTTACACACCTAGAACACACCAGTGCTATCTCTAGAGAGATAAAATCAGTTGCAAGTTCATACGATTCCTCAGTGCTCAAGATACTGGCCCATTGTATATACATAATCAAAAGGAATATCCTTCACTTTGTCAAGTTAAATAGCCAGTAAACTCAAGGCAGTAATATCAATATGATTCCATATGTGCTACATTATTGGATTGACTTGGTAAGCTAATATCATGTTTCCTGTTCAGATTGTTGGGGCTACCTTTAGAATCTTTATTTTTTATTGTACATACTCTAAACACATACCAAACCCATTTCCTTGTAAGCATGACTAAGAATAGGATGATAATATGGGGAATTTTCTTGGATGAGACTCTAGCTTAGTTATTTCCTCCGCTTTTGGGCATATGGAAAGTTAAGTGCATTTTAGGGGAATTTGATTGCTTGTTTCATTGTGTTAAGATATCTACAAATTTCCTTACTGACACTTTGACATCGATGTAAGAGGCCCTTATAATCAAATGGTTACTTATTGCAGGAGTTTATTCTTGCAAATTATCACACTTTCAAGGCTTGCATATGTGCCAGAAATCATAGACAAGTACCCAGAGTTGGAAGAAAACTCAAAGTTTCTATTTACATACATAACCCAATTACAATTCAAGAGGTACAGAACTTAATCAATAATAGCACTCAAATAGTTATTATTAATTTTAGGTATGTTCTATGCTTAGTGAAAATTTACTTCAATTTTCCATATTAACTCAATATCAATTCCATATTAGAAATCACATTTAACATGAGAGTAAAATGTAGATAGAACATAAACATAGATCACAAAAAACAAGCCAGGACAAGAGGACACTAGATGTGGCGCCAACTAGGGAAAAACCCTAATGTTGGGAAACCATTGATCAAATATGCTTATGATCTTCAATACTTCAGCAAGGAGATATTACAAATATATAAAACTGATATTTATGACAGTAGTAGAAAACCCTTGACCAGAGAAGTCAATGCTAGTCAAACTAGAAAAAACCTTCTTCTGAAGTTCTTCCATATGGCACCAACAGGATGCTCATCAAACTGATTCGAACATGGTCAACCCTTGACCCGATACAACTCCCAAAAACGCTAATAACTACTTGGTGCACTGCTTGTAACTGGTTTATGGGATATGGCATCAACTTTCAATCCTCTTCGTTCACACAATTACCAATGCATGACTTTGAGGTGGAGCTCCACCATTGTCACACTTTCAACTCAATATTTTTTTTGTTTCCTATCACATGTGGCCTAGCCCAACAACAAGTCTAGCCTCTGATCTTCAGTCAGAAAATACTATCAATGTAGTAGTATAAGTCCTACAAGGAATTGACTCAACCTCAGCGTGCTGATCTGAACTTTAGTATAGAACATATCTCATTAATATAATATGGTTGTAGATTACAAACCTTATACACAGTCCTCAGGAACATTTTCAATCACAATCTTGTCATCATCATGTTTCCAATGAAATAATATGTTGATCCTTCAAGTCTTGATATGTTGTTAGGGCTTCTTCCCTTCAGTGGATTGGGGTCTCTCATTGTTGTAGCTTCTGACCTCATCATAACTGTGAAGCCTTCCTTTATAGTGGTTTATAGTTCCTTTAGCCAGCGTAGTATAGCCCTCCTTAAGTGCTGCTTAGAGCCTCTTTTGAGAGCATATAGGTCCTCCTCATAAGACAATTGTAGAGGTTTCTCCCTTCAACACAACTAGGCTTGAAGTTTGCGCTAAGACATGCTAGTTCTCCTTACTTGAACAACACCTAAAACACATCCATTAGGACTATGTATTGAGTCTCTTTCTTATTGTGGATTAGGGGTTCATTTAGGCTCGATTTGACTACGACTTAGCTGTGAATAGAAGACTGTGGCTAAGCCTCTTTTGGAGCTTCCTTCGATAACGTATGGAAGTCTCCTTGCTATGATGAAGAGCCTTCTTTTGGGATAGTGAAGGAGCCTCTCTTCACTGTGATTAAATCCCTTTAAGACATCATATAAGGCTTGTAGCTAGGGCATGTTTTATAGTAGATAGGGCTTCTCTAAGGCTAGGGCTATGACTCTTACCATGAGGCTGCATTTAGGGCAGCATTAGCCCTCCCCTGATAGTAGATTAGTGCACAACTGAACAAGAACTTCAACTCCTAGTTTGGAGTATGATTAGGGCATCATATCTCTATTAGGACAACGTATAGAATCCTTCTTGACTAAACTATCTCATTTCCTCATGTGTCTAGGGCTTCTTCATCTAGATCTCTCTTTCCACCAAAACCCAAAACAAGTGGAGGGAGATCAACAATGAAGTGTGTGTAAAAACTGAATTGAAAGCCTCTTCTATTGATAATAAAACGTTGAGGATAGATAGGGATAATTTGGTTGCTAGTTGAACTTGATGAATTGTCAAATAACACAAATAAATTCATATCTCCATGAATACATATTGGAATCAGATGATCTTTAGATCAATCCTACATCTATTGGCAAGAGGAATCCAAGAAAAATATCAGTTGCCATAAACAATAAGACCCACGTGGATTTTGGCCCTAGTTTCTATTTTTAACACTCCCTCTCAACTAGGGAGAACTCCATCTACTAATACATCTTCCAGTCTGTGCTATCTATGCCATGAATACAATTCCCTACATTCCTCTCCTCTGCTCTACTGAAGTATGAAGAAGAATAAGTGATTGAGAATGTATCATACCATCCTCTACTAACCTGAAGTCATTCCCATATAAAAGGAGTGTCTCATTCCACTCTTACTTATTTGAAATCAGTTCCAAATAAAGAGAGTGTCTCATAGCACTCTTATTGATCCAAAATTAGTTCCAAATAAACAGAGTATATCATACCACTCTTATTGATATGAAATCAGTTCCAAATAAGGAGAGTGTCTCATACAACTCTTATTGATCTGAAATCAGTTCCAAATAAAGAGAGTCTCTCATACCACTCTTACTGATCTAAAATCAGTTCCAATTGATCCTAGATGAATATCATCCTACCATATGGAGTATGGTACTGCATGGTGCATTCATCAGTAGTACTATGGTCCTCATTTCCTTGCTCATTAGCTAGATGAGAGGTACTTCCCATGAGTCCCAGACTGCATGGGTAGGATGGCTCAACAGGAGAAGGATCAACCACTAATCCTACCTACATGTCACCATGGGGTATCCCAGGGGAAGGTTGAGCCACTAACCCTGTACACAACAAATCACTAGGGGAAGGTTGAACCACTCACCCTATCACTGTGTCTCAACAGGAGAATGATCAACCACTCATCCTGCCTACATAGAAAACCACTAGGGGAAGGCTGAACCACTCACCCTATGGTTTCTCATCGCTCCAAGAAGTACCCCCAAGCCCCCTAGAGCTCCCAGAGCTCAATGTCCATATCACAGGGAACCCTCAGGAGAGGGTCTCTCCATGACTCCTATTCATTCTCAGAATGTCAAGAACTTGACATTTCCCAGGGGCTTCATTTGAAAATCATGACCTACACATTATTTCCCAATTGATGGAGCCTTCATGCTCCCCATTCTACCATATCCCATATAAAGTGGTACTTGATGTCTATATGCTTGGAGCGATCATAGAACATGAGATTACTCAACAATCGAATCACACTCTGGTTGTTACAAAATATCACGTTGGTATCTAGCACATGTCCAAACAAATCATTGAAGGGCTTCCTCAACCAGAAAGCTTCACACAAGCCCATACTCATAGCTATGTATCTAGTCTTAGTGGTGCTCAAAGTAATCAACTTGTGCTTCTTGCTCATCCAGGATATTGAAGTAAAACCCAAAGAGAACCAGCACCTAGAAGTGCTCTTATGATCGTCCACACTGCTTGTCCAATAATCATTAGAATAATAATGCAACCTCATAGCTCCAGCAATGTATCTCAGTCTATGAGTGATTGTTCCCCAAAGATATCTTATAATATTATTCACACCAATCCAATGAGGCTCAACCATATGTTGGCACAACATTGTAACTACAAAGATCTATCCTAGTGTGATTTCACCAAGAACATAAATGCTACTATGAGTTGATGAAACTCAGAGGCATTTCCCAAATTAGGTTTGACAACAGTACCACATAACTTCTTGAAGTTAAGCTCCATTGGGGTAGTCATGAGTTTGTAGTCCACCATTCAAAATTTGGAATGCAACTCCCTCTTAATTTTGCAAATGAGAGGGTCTGTACCTACCAGAAAGAGGTCTTCTTCACAGGGTACCAGTAAGAGAGGTCTATCACCCACAACCTTCAAGCAAATTTTTGGATCGTCTTCACTCTTGGTGAACCTTAGCTTCATCAAATAGCTATCAATATTCTCATACCAAGCCTAGGGCGCTTTCTTCAAAATATATAGAGCTTTCTTCAACCTGCATACATGAGATTCTCGATCATGAATCTCAAACCCCTCACGTTGTTCCACATCTAAGGTATTTCCCTTGTAATGTCTCCTTTGGTACATCTCAGACATGTACCTTCACGCTCTTCTTTGATTTCAGGCATCCTTGTCACTAATCTCTTTTCAAGAGGAAAAACAAAATGATAAATATTTGGTGAGGTACGAATACAACTTGTGAATTTCTTCTAGCTTGAGTGATTAAAAGAGAAGTTTGTTAGGCTCTCCACCATTTCATGGATTGATATAGTGATGAGACGAAAGAGGCTCTCTCTTGAGACTTGACTAGGTAATTTATAACAGTTGTGGTGTTGGTGCCTTAAAATGCCAAAAATCTATTGATGCACAAAACTTATTACTAAATCTACCTCAAAGTATGCCATAGTAACTGAATATGACATACAGGGTTGTACCAAGGAGATCCTAAAATTTTGAACAATGAAACTTTACATTGGTATGGTCAACCTACATGGCGAGAAACAAAATATTTTTTAATAAGATGCACCACTATCAATCAACCAATTTCCCAAGACATTCAGAGGAGAGGCAGCAGAGAAGGAAAATAAAAGATAAAAAAAAAAAATTTCGTTATCTACAACATTAGATTCATCCTACCTAGAGTTTCTTGATCTTTTGGGAGGTCGACCATTTCCATGTTGAGTATTAGGAGCATTCCCTTTTCCTTTGTTATTGAACCTGGCATTCCATTGATTGTTGCCAGCCCTAAAATTGTTGTGATAGTTGTTGTCATCATCCCAAAGTGTATCCCTTCTATTATGACACTCCCTTTCATAGTGGCCAAACTTGTTACAAATGAAGGATCTTCCCTTCCTTCCTTCTTTGAATCCTAGTCCTCCTTAGCATTGCTTATTTGAACCTGCATTGTATAAAAGATCTCCAAATTTTCCTCGCATTCAATTTCGATCATTACATAAAAATGAAATACAACAAAAGTATTGCTCGCAGAAAACATGAAGAATAAATTCTTTGTTCAATGTCTCCTCCATATGACCTACTCCAATACATATGTTAACATCTCCAAAAGGTTTCCCATAATTATTAAGTTCAATCTATTTTTATCGCATACCTTTTCTATCTATTAACAATAGTCAAATTTACTCATTATTAATACATAGATGCAAATATTAAATTGTTATTATATTTTTTAACTAATTCCTTTTAACATTATCTATCTTCTGAAACATGATGTATGGACTCATAGGTATCACAACTATATAGTTACTTCAATGAAATAGTGGAATCAATAATTACATTACACAATATAGAAACAATATTTCTACCAGTTCCAAATCCAAATATACAACTATACAACCTTCGACCAACTATGCAATTATTACTAGCCTTCAAATTTACTCTAAAACGTATAATCCACATTCATGAACATGATAAAATGTGAAAAATATGAGCAAACTCGCAATTAAGAAATATGCATCTTCCATTACGCATAAATCTTCAATGGTGTTTGATATGCCATTGTTCCTCTTGCATTTTCGACTAGAACTATGGAAATTCCATGACAAAGGTAAGTTCGATTTCTTTCACTCCAATTTCATTATAACACAATTTGCATGAAAACTCATTATAGTCATTTTAAATAATTAATTTCCATTTTTAAAATAATAATAATTCTTTTATATATTTTGAACAAAATATTTCTTTTGTAGGTTGCTTATTGCTTCTTCGACTCTCCGTTGTCTTCAACAAGTTGTTATGGAAATTTAAACGTGGAAGGACAACCATCATGTTGTTCATGATTTATTTTTTTTATTTTTTCAAGAGGTAATGTATGTTAGAAACATTACACATTTTATAAATTTCACATAATATAAATCATTTGCCTTCATCTTCTACCTTTGCATGGAATTTTGTTTACTAAATCTTAGCTTCAATGGTAATTTACATGTCACAATTCTTCTTCAATTTATGCCATATGGCATTTCCTTTGCAACATCTCGTGAAATTTCTAGTGGAATCAAATGAGAGAGGTACTCCTAGTTGTCATTCAATTTTATAACTATAATGTGATCAATGTTTTTTTGATTGGAGTCCAAATTGTATATTTAATGTCAATTGTAACTCACTTATTGAAGCCCTGTAGGGACATAATGAGAATTTTTTTCACGGGAATAAAATCAAAACCGAGCAACATAATTGTTTTGCAGACCACTACAAGTGTGCTTGGCCAAGGACCACATGAGCAAGATACCCACAATTTCTTGATTTATTGTCTTATAAAATATTTTTTTTTGGAAAAATTTACATTGTCTCTCATTGAACAAAATCCTAGCTCTTCATATCATCGAATAAAACATTTTTTAGCAAATGAGAGAGGTTTTTCCTAGCTCTAGCAAGCTTATATTTTATCAATGAATTTATCCATGGCAACCTTTATGAATTTATTATTTAAATGATGTTAGGGCACCTTCTATATAGACATGGGCCTTAGGATTAAGACATCTAGAAATCATTATTATCATGAGGCTTTGGGGCTTCTTCATCAAGAACAAGTATGTTCAAACCATATCTGTCAAGCTATCAACACCCTATCATTCATGTATGCACCAAAGTTAGCCAAACATACTGCTTCTTAAGTAAAAAGAGTCATCAAACACCATATTATAACACCACATATCCCTTTGAATATTTCAAAGGTAAGCTTACTTAAAACATAAGCATTGAGCTATATGCAACCTGTTTTTAATCCTATGGTCCATGTGCTAGAATTATGCAATCATAATCATGCAACTTATATAAAATTGAGTTATCAAGACATGCCTTTCATCAGGAATCATTAGACAAGAAGAGACATCGAATATTTTATGGCTCCCTCTTAAGCCTTTCTTTAAGTCAGATGAGGCAACAACTTTAGAAAATGTTTGGGTCATCATAATCCTAGTTGTCTCACCCTTCATTGCATCAAATTACCTAATTCATGATGGGAAGAAGGATTTCTCATCAGGAATTCATATATGTAGAACACATTCTTCACAAAATCATAATTTAATGCACTGAAGATATGAGGCTCTTTTGTGTATTGTCCTTGTATACCTGCTTCTATTTTTCACAAGGATTGATAGAGAACTGGTCAAACTACTATGCACTTCTTCTAGAAAATCTTCAGGATTGAAGGCTTTAGCCGAGGTGTACTTCTTATCAAAGGTTTTTCAATTTCCTTTACTAACATATCCTTGAGAAGTTGGATTTTGGCCTAGAATTGTTGTTACTTTGTTGTTCCCTGTTTCCACTTGTAGTTGCAAGCTCATAGTAATTAATGATTCTCAGACTTCACTAGGATTTCACGTCAATCATGCTTCATGCTACAAGGTTAATATAAGGAAAATCAATTTAGGATCATAACCAAGTCCAATCATAGGTAAAAATTTTAGAACGCCACTTCCTTTATTAAAAAAATTGTCACTGTCTTATTTGTTCACATAATCATTATCTTCAAGGTATTTGATTTACTAACAAAACATGCTTTAAACAAAATCATTGTATTCTGATGATTGTAAGAACCCTTAACTTTTTCCTGTTGATTATGGGAGCTGTAAAAATCGATACGAAACTTATTTTAGCTCAGTGTAGGCCAAATAACTCTACTGCTCAGATAATATAGTAATGATGTTGATGATCTCGAGGGCCAACATTGAACATAAATTAAGAATGTTTATGATACAATGAATAGGATCCCTAAACTAAAGTTGAATAAAATGAGATCGAAACATAGCTTAACCATTGTAGTGTCCAAAACATAGCTAAATCACAATGAGTGGAGGGTCAGGCCTTCTCTTTTAATCTTGATGCATTACCAGGAATTTTGAATTGCTTTAGAGGGTTCAAATGTTACAAATGGAGTATAACCCTTGACTACTTCAAAGTCAAGAATTTATCACATATGGAGAACCACCTCCAAATGAGCTCAACCATTAAAATAATAAAATAAGTTGTAAGCCCATAAGCCCTTTGAATGTTTGTTTTCTTGCCAAATATTTAAAATTTCATTAAGGTCATACTTGGTTTCAAAGTGAACAATGAATTATTCTTTTGGTGCTAACTGTTAATGCCAATATTGGTTGGTCTACTAAGGATACATATGCTAATAAGAATTGTACTAAGAGAAGGATCTACAAAGAAGAGAGCTTGGATTGAAATGGTTCGTCTTGCACCCGATCCTTAATCTTCTTCAATCAGTTGTCATCAAAAGTTCATAAAAAATATACAAAATACAAAATATCATGAATCAAGCTTCCTAGATGTGAATCAGGCTTGTTCACAACTTTGTTTGTAAACAAGACTACTGCATAACACTGTCTAAGTCAAATGAGTTGTAACATAGCTATCATCACTGGTTCAAGATTTTAACTATATATATTTGAAAAGTATCCAAACCTATCTACACATAATTACAAGTGCGATGAGACTATATGCAATGCTAACTAATCACAGACTAAACCTAATAGTGATGACACCTTCAACAAGGTCTCAGAGTTTCCATACTGTTGTGATAATTGATTCACTGAGATGCGAATATGCCAAAATACGGATATCAATACTTTAGTTTGGGATTACAATGATGCCACTATCCTTAATAGAAATTCATACCAACATATATGGTGACAAAAATATTCTGAAGAAAATAGACAGTGGATTTGGAGAATCCATACATCAAATAATGTCAAACGTAGGGATGGCAAATCATAGTATTGAAATCACTATTGTAAAGTAGAGAATATCCAAAATGCATGGTAGAGAGACATTGCAATTATAGATCCTTGGGGTAGGAAAAATAAGTAGTATATGGAAGTTTGGTCAATAGAGCTTTAGTCTATCATCTGCAATGAGAATGATTCCAAAAAATCTCTTCGAACTTGATAGAATATGCAATGCAATTTCTGTTGATCCAGAAGACAAATAATACCCACAAAACGTCATTTCTCATTCAAAAATTGAACACATGGTGAAAGGAATTAGAAAGATGGAACCTAATTGTTTTATAGTTGTCCACCTTAAATAACATCTTAGAGTATGTTTATGAAATATAGTTCCTATAAATTGATACACAAACACAACACAACACTTCATAACGGTGCTTGTATCGCCCTCAAATGCTAACCCCATAAGTTGAGTGGTCAGAGCAGCCAGATCTTGTTTATGACTATGTTGAGAAAATGTCCTCTTGTTGGTTTCAAGATCATTTTTGACCTATACAATCGATCATTCCAAAGTGCACCTTTTCCAGGACCCAAAATTGTCCTTCAACGTTTACTTCATGTGGATTTGTTAGAGGTTCATTGTCTACATTTTCTTTTTAAAATCTAGTGCATGAATGATTTTCCACATCTTCATTGAAAAGAGCACATATTAGCATTTGATGTGGTCCAGAGAGAAATTTTTTATTTGGTCAAGCCTGTATTCTTCATCAATGATCTTCGTGACATCACTTTCATTCTAAGAATTGTAGTTGTATATGTCATCGAGGGTTTCATCATAGGTTTAATCAATCTTCTAGAGTTGTCCAACTTTGTTATTGTCAATAATAGAGATATTTATAGATGGAAATAGATTTTTATGACTAAAAGCTTCAATAATTGTTTGTTTATAACATACCCTTTGTTTGTCCACCAAGGAATATACATCACATATGTCAATAACTTTGTCTTCCAGATGCGTTTTGATAGTAAAAGGAAGAGACTTCCCTATCCAATCTAGCTTGAGGAATAAATCCATATCATAGGCATAAAAAATAGCAGGATTGTTGGATTCCGTGATATAGGATCTTTTAGGATTTAACTATAAAGTTAATTGTTTCTTCACTCATATAATCATGATGGTCACATTATTGCTTTGTTGTCTTTGAAAAATTTTACTGACCTCAAACTCTAGGAAACCATGATTACTTCCATTTATTTCTTACACGATCATGATTAACATCAAAGTGCAACATGGGGGTTACATTACTCCTACTGAAACTCACAATGAAATGCTTAGGTGTCAATTCTATTACCATGAAACTCTACATCCCCCTTACTTTTAGTGTCTGAGAAAATAGGATTAGTTTATTGAACTATATGTCTACGACCTCAAAAGTTTTTTCAGGATTTAAATTATCAATAAGGAAAGCATGATCTTCATCATGCTTTTCATATGTTTGATCTTTTTGGGTAGAAACATGGTTTCTACCTACCTAGAACTGCATATGGGTTGTATCATTGGTGGAAATATTAAAAAAATATTCATTTCCTTTGTTGATCACTTTGTCATGTAGGGAACCAGAGTACAGGAATATGGGTTAGTCTGCCTCGTAACTGTATAGTTGATGAGTCTCAATTGTGATTATGTAATCTTGGAAGTTTTTGAGAGTATATAAACTTTTCTCAGTGTATGTCCTTTCCTTGCAAGACTTGGATAGGTGGATATAGAGTCTTCTTATTGGAATGCAAAGGTTGTTTGACTTTGTATAGTTGCTTATTATCTAATCATATGGAGAAAAACAAAGTTACAAGAATAGAAGTCTAAATTCCTCACAAATATACAGTTGTTGAGGGTTAGCTGCAACTATGAGAACACGAAATATTTGTGTGGAGTATATAGACTCTTCTCAATTGATTCCCTTGCATTGCAAGACGTTGATAAGGGTATACATATTTTATCAATAGGAAACATATGTTTGTATAGTTCTTTATTGTCCTAATCATATGACGAAAACCAGAGTACAAGAATATGGGTTTCAATGCTTCACAACTATATAGTTCTTGAGGATTGGTTGAAACTTAGAGAACTAGGAATATTTTGAGAAGAGTATATATATTCTTCTCAATCCATGTCCTTCCCTTGCAAGACCTTGAGAGGGGTATATATATTCTTCTCAATAGAAAAAAATCATCATTTGTATGGTTGTTTATGATCTAATCATCTACAAAAAATTAGAATGAAAGGATATTTAGGAGAGCTATATTCAAAATAAGGCTTGAATATAATCTCCACTATCACGGAAATGATACTAGTATATTTGAGTGAGATTATGGGTGAGGTTCTGTAAACTAGACCTGCTTATCCAGCTAACTATGCTATTATTTATTCTCAAGCACCTAAGCATGTGATTCCTAATGGATAGAAATAATACCTTGTGAATTTATTAAAATTAGTCTCCTAGACAGGCCTTCTTCTACTTATGTTTTGGAGAACACATATCATCTGATTGTTCTAACCATAAAAACCCAAAAGCCAAACTCATTCCTATACCTCTTCAATATTTCTCCTTTCTAAATAGGCTAAATGATCCTAAATTCAAAGGAAAAGTACAAGCCTTCTCTTTGTGTAATCTCAAAATAACTCTGCAGGCCAACCCACCTTCATTAGATTAATGGAAGGTATTAGCACATCTATTTAGGGTGCATCTTTATGTGCATTTGTGGCTTCTTTAGCACAAGCATACACCATAGTGATGATTTGGTTTTGTGCTTGTGTTGATGTGAGAAATGAAATTTTATGAACAATATTGTTCAGTGTTCCTTGAACAAATTTTAGAGTGTTATAATCCTTGCTTGCATTTGAAGGTTTGTCAGACCTAGTATATTCTCATGATGTAGATTTATTAATTAAGTTAGTGAAACTAGAACCTCCCTGTCGACATATTTTCATTGCTAAATTGCTAAATGCTATAAGAAAAAGGTTGAGCAACGTTGCAGTGAGTGAACTCCAGCGTTTTTGCTAAGGCAGAAGCCATGCTTCTTTCAAGTCAAATTTCTAGTGCTACATCTCTCAGGGTATTTCAAGACTTATTCTCTCTTTATTCCTCACTTAATGATGGAAAGAATGATTAGGTACCAACTTATAGATATCATGATGAAAGTGTTATTATAATCACGAGTCTAAATTTAGTTATTGAACTTATATGGCAACAATTGGGTCTTTGCATCAGTAAGATAGAAAAATTGGTCATCTTCATTGTCTACTATACCTTGTGTGAGATTTGAGTGAGATTCTGGGTGAGGTTCTATAAATTAGACCTAGTTATCCAGCTGACTGTGCTATTATTTATTCTCAAGCACTTAATGATGTGATTCCTAATGGATAGAAATAATACCTTGTGAATTTATTAAAATCAGACTCCTAGACATGCCTTCTTCTACTTATCCTTTGGAGAGAACATATAACTTGATCATTCTAAACATCAAAACCCAATATCCAAACTCATTCCTATACCTATTCAATATTTCTCCTTTCCAAATAGGGTGAATGATCCTAAATTTAGAGGCATGGTACCAACCTTCTCTTCACGCAATCTCAAAACAACTCTGAGGGCCAACCCACATTCGTTAGATGAACATAAGGTATTAGCACATCTATTTATGGTAACCTTTATGTGCATTTGTGGCTTCATCAACACAAGCATACACCACAGTGATGATTCAATTTTTTGCTTCTATTGAGATGAGAAATGGTATTTTATGAACAATGATCCTCATTGTTCCTTAAACAGAGTTTAGATTGTTATAATCCTTGTTGGTATGTTAAGGTTTGTTAGAATTTGTATATTCTCATGATGTAGATGCATTGATTAAGTTATTGAAACTAGCACCTCCCTATTGACATATTTTCATTACCAAATTTCTAGATGCTATAAAAAAAGTTTGAGCAAGGTTGCAGTGAGTGAACTCCAATGTTTTTGTTGAGGCAGAAGCCATGCCATGTATATTCTCATGATGTAGATTTATTAATTAAGTTAGTCAAACTGGCACCTCCCTGTTGACATTTTCATTACCAAATTGTCAGATGCTATAAAAAAAAAGGTTGAGCAAGGTTGCAGTGAGTGAACTCCAGTGTTTTTTCTCTACAGAAACCATGCTTCTTTCAAGTCAAATTTCTAGTGCTACATTTCTCAGGGTACTTCAAGACTTATGCTCTCTTTCTTCCTCACTTAACGAGGGAAAGGATGATTAGGTACCAACTTATAGATATCATGATGAAAGTTTTATTATAATCACGAGTCTAAATTTATATGTTGAAATTATATGGCAACAATTGGGTCTCTGCATCAGTAAGATAGAAAATTTGGTCATCTTCATTGTCTATTGTACCTTGTGTCAGATTTAAGTGAGACTCTAGGTAATGTTCTATAAATTAGACCTGCTTATCGAGTTGACTGTGCTATTATTTATTCTCAAGCACCTGAGGATGTAATTACTAATGGATAGAAATAATACCTTATGGATTTATTAAATCAGTCTCCCACACAGGCCTTCTTTTACTTATGTTTTGGAGAATACATATCACTAGATCATTCTAACCATTCAAACCAAATAGACAAACTCATTCCTATATCTCTTCAATATCTCTCCTTTCCAAATAGATTGAATGATCCTAAATTTAGAGGCAAAGTACCAACCTTCTCTTCATGCAATCCCAAAACAACTCTAAGGGCCAAACCACCTTCATTAGATGAATGGAAGGTATTAGCACATCTTTGGGTGAATATTTATGTGATTTTGTGGCCTATTTAGCAAAAGCGTACACCAAAGTGATGATTCATTTTTGTGCTTGTGTTGAGCTGAGAAATGGCATTTTATGAAAAATGTTTCTCAATGTTCCTTGAACAGAATTTAGATTGTTATAATATTTGTTGGCATGTGAAGGTCTGTCAAACCTTGTACATTCTCATCATGTAGATGTATTGATTAAGTTAGTGAAACTGGCACCTCCTTGTTGACATATTTTCATTACCAAATTTGAAAATTCTATTAAAAAAAGGTTGAGAAAGGTTACAGTGAGTGAACTCGAGTTTTTCTGCTGAGGTAGAAGCCATGCTTCTTTCAAGTCAAATTTCTAGTCCTTCATTTCTTAGGGTACTTCAAAATTTGTGCTCTCTTTCTTCCTCACTTAATGAGGGAAAGGATCATTAGGTACCAACTTATATATATCATGATGAAAGTGTTATTATAATCATGATTCTAAATTTTGTTGTTGAAATTCTATGAAAACAACTGGGTCTTTGCATTACCAAGGTAGAAAAACTAGTCATCTTCATTGTGTAATGTACCTTGTCTCTTCTGATGCTAATGGATTTTTACTCCCTCTACCACGAGGCACACAAAAGATCTTGTCATATATTGATGTATTTTTGTAATAAGAGAAAATTTGTCATATCATATATGTCAAACATAGTTATATCATATATGTCAAACATAGTTTAACTTGAACTATGAAACTACCATTTAAGCTATAAACATGACTAAATGGTCCAAACCTAAAATTGTGACCCTTCCTTGCAAATTGCATGTGCTACCAATTAATAATAGTTAAATGGTTTTAGATTCAACATGAGAGTAATCTTATGGAGGAGCTAATGGCTTTAGAAAGTCACCACAGAATAGAGGCCAGTGGGTTAATCTCCTAAAACAAGGTGTTGACATAGTCTACCAAGAGGTACATTTTGCATCAGGATAACCCTTAGACTGATATATTTTTATGAGGAACCTAAAACATGGCAAATGTTTGGTTAGGTAGGAATACAACTTGCCAATTTGGTCTAGCTTGAGTGATTAAAAGGGAAGGTTGTTAGGCTCTCCACCATTTCCTGGATTGATATAGTGATGAGACAAAAGAGGCTCTCTCTTGAGACTTGAATAGGTAATTCATAATAGGTGTGGTGTTGGTGCATTAACTTAGCCAGAAAATGCCAAAAACTTATTGATGCATAAAATTTATTATTGAATATACATCAGAGTATCCCATAGTCACTAAATATGACATGCATGGTTTTACCAAGGAGGATCTAAACTTTTGAACACTGAAACTTTGCATTGGTATGGTCAATCTACATGGGGAGAAATGAAAAAAAATTTAACAAGATGCGAACAAAATCTGGACACTTTTGTGTGGAATTATTGCTTGGTACCTGTAGATTGCACAACGCCCTCTATTGGTTGAGCCAGTAAGAATTGATCTCTTCAGGTGGATCTTCCTTGTACAAATATTCCTTTCCTTATAAGACCTTGAAAGGGGTATATAGATTCTTGTCAATAGAATGCATATTCTTTTATATAGTTGTTTATTATGTAATCATCTAAAGTAAAATTGATTAAATGAGTATGGTTTAGACTGCCTCATAACTATATAGTTGCTAAGGCCCAATTATGATTACATGATCTTGGAAGATTTTGAGAGTATATAAACTCTTAATGTATTATGATTTCTCTTGCAATGTTCTCAAGGAAATTGTTCTAAAAATAACAAAAAATTATCTTTTCATATTAAACAGAGATTGTTTTCCTTTAGAAACTGAGAGAGATTGTCTTTACAATACCTTCTTTTGTTTGTGGCATGTAAGGAGATCTTGAGAGTAGTCTAGAATAGGAAAACTAGTTGCTAATCTTATGATAAAGGTGAGTAACTGTTTTCTCACTAAATTTTAAGCCACCACATTCTTCTAAGAATTTTGGATCCAGAAATCTCGAAGGCTTCAACTACACTGATTATGTCATAGAAGTTGGAAGAACTAGAGATGTCATGGATGTGTAACTGTTAACATTATGAAGATGATAGCATGTGTGTCTTTCAAGGTACATTACCAATCATAGTGAAAACAAAACTTTTTACCACTAATATAGTTCATCAAGCATGGATATCAATCAAGCCTCGTTAGTCTTACTTTCTTGGTAACAAGACGAGGCTTGATGTTTTCCACCGTATTTTCCCCAAAGAAATTTATTCTAGCAGGAAACATTGTTCCCCATTTTACAAGAAAACACATGTCCAAAAAAGGATTTGACACTTGGGAGTTTTTTGTAGGATAAAGGGAAAGGTGAGTGGGTATCCTCTGAGTAGCTCCATTGGTCTAATTAGCATTATGCCACTTTTCATATTGGCCTTCACAATAGAGAATCACCATTACACTTTGTTGATTTGTGTTAAAAAGAAGCATAACACGAAATATATTTCTTTTGAAACGCAATGTTGTTGTTGGTAGTATGCTTGTATTTGTGGCACATGTAAAGCTATCATGCATCAAATTTCTTTCACCTTGCAATATTTTTATTGGGAATGTGCTTTTGTATGGACTAGAAACTATGCTAGATTTCCTTTGCTTTGAAATATTGTTGTTGTCAATTTGGTTGTTCATGATAAAAGGAAATGTAGCAAATGTTAGATTTCCTCGACCTTGGCAATGCTATTGGAAATGTTGTGCTTGTGTTGGGCTAGAAGTTGTGCTACATTTATTTTTCTATGCAATATTGTTGTTTTCAATTTGGTTGTTTATCATAAAAGGAAATGTAACACGTGTTATATTTCCTTCACCTTGGTAATGTGCTTTTGTTTGTGACAGAAGGAAATATAGCATACACAGGATTTCTTTTGGCATGAAATGTTCTTTTTGGTAGTATTCTTGTATTTATGCTACATGTAAAGCTAGCATGTTTAAATTTATTTTATCTTGCAGCGTTGTTATTGGAAATGTGATTGTGTTTGTGATAAAAGTTGTTGGATTTTGTTTTCCCTACTATGTTATTGTTGGCAATGTGCTTTTGTTTGTCCTAGAAGTAAATCATGTATGCTAGATATCTTCCACCTTGCAATGTTATTTTTGGCAATGTGATTGTGTTTGTGCTAGAATAAACTCTAGAATGTGTAAGATTTCTTTTACTTTGAAATGTTTTTGTGATTAATATGATTCTATTTACATTAGAAGTAAATTTAGCATGTGGTGTGTTTCCTTCACCTTAGAATATTGTTATTGGCAATGTGCTTGTGTTTATGCTAGAAGGAAATATATCATGTGCTAGATTTATTTGACCATGTAATGTTTCTTCTAGCAATATGCTTATGTTTGTAGTAGAAGGAATGATATTGATTGTTAATTTTCCTTTGAGGAAAAAATGTTTAACTACATACAATATGACTACCATACTATTTTAATTTTTGCATCTATATTACATTCTTGTAAGTTGTGTGTTTTTGAAAAAATATAAAGCCGCACTTTACATGGTTCAACCTTTTAATTACAAGTTACTATTTAATTGTTGTTATAGAATTTATACAAGCTAAAATGGAAAATATAATTTTAGCAAAAGGGGACTATGTTTATCTCCTTATTAATGACCAAATCATTGAGCTAGGAAGGGTTGAATGTACAGAGTCTCGAACTTATTATGTTGGAGAGAGGGTTAATGTTTGTTATGTTACAATTTTGATCATCGATGTCACTCAACCATGTTTGATTGATGAGGATGTTAATGAAGGGGACATACATCCATGGAAGATCATGGACTTGGGACACAACATAGGTAAATCAAAATATTGAAGCATGTGTTATATATTATTGATAGTATAATAAATGTTTTTTTTTGAGTAAGTACTAACCTTACTTACATTCATTTATAGGTGCAAATATTTCTTCTACATTTTCTATTGGAGACAAGGTAGATCTTCTGCAACATGGAGTGAAGGTTGGCGAGGGCTCCATATTCAATATAGATCTTGGGCATAAAGTGCATGGAAATATGGTAAGGAAAGGATGCACAGTGGTTAAAATTGAGAAGGTGTTAAAACATAACGCTCCTCTACCACATCCAACTAGATTTGAGCATACAATTGGGGGTGCAATGGAATCTTTTGAGATTTGACCAGAATCAAATTTGGAGCTCATTGTCATGATCATGCCATAAATATTCCCCAAGATAGAGTTAGATTCATATTTACAAAGGTTTCTCTTACAAATGAATGCATGGCAACAAACATGTGCATTGCCAAAGGAATGCTAGTTAATGTCCGTGAAGATGACATTGTTGAGGGTGAAACACTAGGTGAAATGGAATTTGGTGTTTTTCTAGAAGAGATAGATGGAAATTATGAGATATGACAAATCGGGGATAAGTCTATACACTTTTTGGTTAGATGGCCAATAAATAAGTTGGTGGACAACAAAGGTGTGACATTTAGGGTTAAGGAAAAATTGAAGGAGCCACCCAAGGAAATGGTGATATGGGATGTTATAGAGGACACAAATCCCTTAAACAAATGGGATGGGTACCTTTGTAATGAAAAAGGTAGAAACTCAATTGATATGGATGTGACAAGGCCATAAAAAAAGGATTAAATAAGTTGTGGCTACAAAAAGAATTGTAAAATGTCAACAAAAATAGATTAATAGGAAGAAATTCGACTTTTGGCAGCAGATGTATGTTGTAGAAAAGATTGTCTTCAACGTGTGGATAGGAAGGCCATTGTAGGTGATAGAAGGGTTATGAGAAAAATAAAGAAAAATAGTATTAGAAAATTTGTCTTGAATTCATTCATGTCAAACATAGTCATGTCAAAGGGCCATGGCCTACCAACTATTGCTAGAAATGTAAAGGACATGAGATTTAATGGGAATATTATTTGTAAGAAAGCATGGTATAAGATACATAAAATTCCTCAAATCACATTCTATAACTACCAATATTATTTCCAACATGGACATATCAAAGCTATTCATGGCAACACCAACATATGTAAAGCATGAGCTCACACAATGGAAGCCATAGAAATATTGCACAAAATTGTAATGGATAATTCATATTTTTCACCAAAGCAAACATGTCAAGTTAAAGAAGATGGAGCATCTGCTCCTTTAAGATTGCTTCATTCGACCTACACAAGAAATTCTTTGTTAAAATATATCAATGAGGCTCTTCAAAAGCTCAATTACCCATCAATATCACAGTGAACAATGAACAAGATCTAGAATACTAAGTTTCAAGAGGTGGCATTTTCAAAGAAAACCAACTTCAGTAAATGCTGTGAATGTATTTTGTTGAAAGCACAAATGAAGTCAGCAACTACAAAACAGATGGAAGAAAAGGCACCAGGTAGGTTGAAGAAACATAACAAGATTTTTATGTGTGGAAGATATTGCTACTATGCCCATAGAATAATGCCAGAGCAGCTTCCAAAGGATTATTTTAGCATTAGCCATGATAAAATGGAAAAAAAAAAAAACTTCAATCGCAAGGCTACGTGTCAAATCAAAATCTATTGTAGGAACAAATTTAGGTTTGTCATTGACATGTATGCTTACAAATGGGCATAAGGCAAGAGGTTTTGGTCATTTTTCCCTAGCGTTTGTCCATATGGGATCACAATTTACTATTACATTCATGGAGAAGTTCTTAAGGGACCTTGAAGACCCACAAATGGATATGTATGGTGATCTACTCTATGAAAGAGGAATTTCAAGAAACCCACTTACAAATGCATTACTTGACACCTCTATTTACTCAAAATATGAAGGGTACAGGTATAATTTTATATCTCATGGAAGTTCAAAAAGTCAAAATGTTGATTTTAAAACCCTTCCTCCACATTTCTTGTTACGGATGGGCAATGTAGCAAGTGATAATAATAATCACTACATTTTCATGTTTTTATCACTTTTAACTGCACTTGGTGTCTTCATCACTATTGAGGTTTGGTTCGTCCCTCTAGGGCACACCCATGAAGACATAGATGTAACCTATAGAATAATGTATTCCGACATAAAAAGTAAATATATTTATTCTTTACCTGAAATGATGGATACATATCGCATAATTGAAGAAAATCGAGTTTTTTCACCTACATTTATTGACAAGGTTTATGAATTTAAAAGTTTCCTTAATGGATACATCAACGAGGGAAAAGATGCAGTAGTTTGGCATCTTAATGTCCAATACTTCCAATTTCTTGTACTCAATGATTTTCCAGTACTAATGTATAAAGAATTAATTAGAGATATTGAGTGGTCAGAACCAGTTGAGTTATGGAATATAAATGACGAAGGTCTACCTATAATTCCCATACGGAATCCATATTTCTTAGGTTCCAAACATAATGATGTCTATTTAAAATAACTTAAGGAAGGGATAAAATCATACATAAAAACATGGAAAGACACTATTGCGAATGAGGATTCACCAATTGTTACAAAGGAATGGAAAAATAAATTAGTGCATTGGGAAAAAGTTCTTGATACATTATATGGAATTTATAGTGATCATATAATAATAGATGGAAGTGATTCATCCTCTGAGGATTTCTAGCCCAAGACAAGGCACATTGTTGATGTTGATTGTAATGCACTCCAAGTAATCTCAATTATTTATGGATGGAGGTTTTGATAATGCGATAGATGAACCAGTATATGTTGGACCCAAATGCAACAAGCCAAAGCCAACATTCAATCTAATGATTCATGTTGAGAAAGGGAAGATGTTGCTAGTTAGATTAGGAGATGAGGATTTCGAAAAATCCATCTCAGATATCTTTAGGGATAATGAAAGTGAGAATCTTCATGTAAAGGTTGACTGGTGGAAGCCTGTATTAGGGAAATACAATGGAATTTTTTTTAGAGAAATATTGGCCACCAAATTTTGATGACACAGAACATGGCTTTATTCCAGTTAATACCATAGTGTGGGAATGGATTCCAAAGGAAGAACATTGAAAGAAGAGCAAGATAAATAAATATGGTGTAGAAGCCATTCTTGATCTACTTGAGTGAATATCTTAAGAGTAGGTTTATATTATTCATGAATGTAATTTTTTTTTAAGGATCTATTAATATACATTAACTTTTCCATATTTGTTGTATATCAAATATTCTCTTCATATTCTTTTTGGAGGAGTTTTATATTATCTAATGTTTCAATGTAGTTATGTGTTATACAAATTACATGGCAATGGCATAAAATATTTAAGTTTTCAAAGCTTTATTTGACCAACATGACTTCTCACCATATCAAATATGCATAATCAAATTCAACAATGCACTTCAAAACATCTTCTAAATTGGGTCTATTAAAACAACAGTGGAGTACCTAATTAGTATTCTATTTAATATAAGCCATTTAAACACTTAATTAATAAATTTTAGAAACTTGATATAATGTTTGAGGTGATTTTTCCTTAATTTTCCTTATTATAAGTAATATAAATCAAATTCGCTATTTTATTGCACTCTAATTTATAAAAAAAATAATAAATTGATTGTTGAACAACACAACTAGAATTGTGAAATATTTCCTCTTATAGATTTTGAAGTGGTGCCAACATTGTACTAGTATAATTAATTTGTAATCAATGTAGGAAAAGTAGTTAGTGTCAATTTAAAATGGTCAATAATAGTGAGAAAAACAATATTAGTACATTGTTAAATTACTTTATAGGTAAATTTTTTTTTACAAAATCTATTATTCATGACTCAAATTTAATACATAAATAAAAATGTTAATGATAATAGAAATAATGTAAGGAACCTAAGCTTTAGATGAATGTTAATATGTTATTTTCAATATAATATCCTGTTGATGCCTCGAAAATCGCTGCACCAACATTGGGGAAACCACCCGGTCCGGACCTTAGTGCAGCTCCTTTTCCGTTTGGGATAGTGGCTCCAACTGGGGATAATGGGACCAGTTTCCCAGAGATAAATAAATGGGATGAGTGAATACTTTGTAGATCACACTAGCGATAGGCGGATGAATAAAACTATTGACAGAAATATAAGTATATAAAACTATCCCGGGAATCTATTTTGAACTCTAAAGCGTAGCTTTTGATGTTCTATGTCTAAAAACACAATTATATAGATTACTGCATCCTCAAGACATAGATATTAAAATATTAAAGATTGTTGTGCCTAAGTAGTTAGGCGCAGCGATTAAAGCGATGCTACTACACTTTAAGCGTTCATACCATTAACGCATACATGATTAAAAATAGAGGCATATCATATAAACATCCAGTAGTGGAATGAGTAAGATTTCCTATTGCTGCGCATGCATACAATTAACGATAGCAAGAAATAATTACACAGCGAATTCACATACACAGAATGAATTCAAGCAAAAGATAGAAATACCATTTGAATAGTAAGCCACTCCCGATATGAATCGCTATGTATAGCTTTTGCCTCAACGCATAAACATTCTTCAAATCAATGACAGCAGTGCACAATTGAATCAAGAAATTTCTCCATTAAAGTAAAAGCGACTGGTCGAGTTTCATAAAAGAATAGAGGCTGAAGCACAATAGTGCAAACTTCAGTCTGTTAAGTCTTATTACAAAATTTTACGACCCTTTCTAAAAACATGAAAGGGTCTATAAATACTATGCTAATCTAAATATCTACAAAATAGAAAAGCTAACTAAGCTGATGTCAATAATTTCTTGTTGCAATTTTTGCTGGCGATCTGAGGAGCTGGAGGATGATTCATTCTGTCAGCTGCTTCCCTTTGAACCTCAGTTTATTGATGGCGAGCATTGGCTCAATTTCAGGAGGTTTGTTGAGCCGGGAACTGAGCTGGGCGGCGTATGTGGAGTCTTTGATGTCGGGGATCATGCATTGAACGACATCGGTTAAGCATTTGAGGGCAGATCGTTGTTCATGAGGCTTGATAAGGAACCACCAATATGTTTCTATGTTCAAAGTGTCGACCCCGGTAATTGACCTTGCTCTGCTCTCTAAATATGGGTAGCACGTCTGTTCCAATGTATTTTCTGTAGTAATCTTCCCGGGCATGCATTGGGAAATCATATTGGCTAGGTAGAGAGTATCATTCACTAGATCAACCAAATTACCAGCGGTTAATGCACATATTGATGCTGCCCTTTCTGCCTTTAATACCTGTGTTTTCCATTCTGTAAACAATATGTTTTTATGGACCTCAAGTATCCTAGGCAAATTGGATTCCTTTACTGACTTCGAATCTTGCCATTCAAGGTAGGTTGTGATATCTTCCTCGGCTTGATTCAAGTCATCTCTAGCCTTTTCTACCTGCTCATTTACAGTTGTAGCTAACTCACAGAGTGGTTCCGCTTGAGAGAGGGATTGCGCCAAGAGTTTAACTTGTACTATAAGCGCCTTGTTGATTAACATCGCCTCCTTTTTGAATTCTTTTATCTGAGAATCACCCTTAGTAGTCTCTAACTGTGCTGTAAGTTGAGCGATATGGTCATCCTTAGTCTTCAAAGATTTCTCATTTGCCGATTTTAGTTGCTCCAAAGCCTCTGTCAACTCATTTTGTCTTTGGATGGCTGCCTGGGTGATCTTCTGTTTCTCCTCCTCCCATTGCTGCATCAATTGGCTATTTATTTTCTATTGTTCCACTAGTTGTTCGCTTGCACGCACTGTCTCCTGTTGCTGTTCCGCTAATTGCCCCTCGGCTTGTATTATCCTTTGTTGGACATCCGCTAATTCCACTTGCAGTGTGGAAATTTCCTGGTCTTTAGTCTTTAAGAGAAGGGTTACCTCTGATGCCTTGTCGATAGTGGCAGTCGAATAAGCTTCGGCATATTGCGACAACTTGGTCAGATCATCAGAGGGATCGAGTTTCTCCCTCCAGACTACATTGCCCGTGAGTGATTGTTCGGGAAAGAGGGAAGGTTGATCAAGCCTCTATCTCTTTCTCGATCGCTTTACTACGGCTCTGTGCTTAGGGTTGTAGAAGACGTTCAACGGAGGAATATCTTCTACTTGGAGAGTGATCTAGTCGCTAGGACCTTTTGGAATTATTTCCACATTCATAGTTTTGGGTGGGCCGGTGGCTGTGCTCAAAGCCTGAGATGAGCTTTCCTTCTGTATGTTGCTGCTTTTAGCAGTATCAGTATTATGTGAGTCCTTTCCTCCACCGATAATGGTACTGAAATGCTGCCATTCCTTTTGCAGCTCAGGGTCTATGACGACACCCTTGTTAGTATCGGTGGTGGTTTGTTTGGACTGTGACTCCTTTAACAATTGTTCTTGTTTTTCCTTCTCTTGCTGCTCCTGTTCCTTCTGCCGCATCTCTACCTGCTTCTTTCGCTGGTTGTCTTCCTACTCTTTTCTATGCCTATCTTCCTCTTCCTTTCTTAAGCGTTATGCCTGCTCTTTCTTTAAGAGTTCTTCTTGTTCTTTCCTTAAACGCTCTGCCTGCTCTTTCTTCAGCTTTTCCTCTTGGTTTTTCTTCTGTTGTTCCTCCTGCTCATTGGTTTTGGTTTTTAGTGTAGCAGGGGGTTCTTTCTTTTGTTGCTGGCCAGGCTCGCTTGAAGACCGCCGCTTGGGTTGGCATTATTATCGTCCATGGGGCAGATGCAACCTCTCTCCTGAGCTTATTAAACTCAGATAACCCTTCATCATTATACCTTGTTCTAGCAAGCTCTTTAGCATGACCAATTGATTCAGCTGAGGAAAAAACATCATCGAACACAACTTCTTTATGCTCAAATGTTGATAATTTGGCATGTTCGAGAGCGGCATATGCATATCGGTTTGGATCATATGCTCTGTTCGGAATTATAGGAAGATTTAGATCTTGAATCTTGTTGACTTCTTTTTCTGCATGTTTCAAATCGTTCAGGGTAAAGACTCCACATCTGAAAGGAAAAGTAGGCCAGCCTCTTTTCTTCTCCTCCTTAAGAGTCTGTGTGGTACTCTTAGCTGTAAGTTGGTATGCAATTTCCCTGGCTAGCAGTTTGTCAGGGACATATAAGGGAAGGACATGGGGATTGGCTTGGCTGCCATAGACTCTAACATAAGTAAAATAGTCTTCCCCAAACCAACTTCCCACCGCTGGCAAGTCAAAAGAGGCTAGGTAGGAGATCCTTGAGATAGGCTTATCAAAAATGGCATAATAAACGGGAACCATGAAACCATTACAAATTTGGTATAAGTGATTCTTATGGGATGACTTCCACATCTTACGATGGTAAATATGGATGGGCGAGGGGTCCTGTGTGGTCCACCTCCAACCAAGAATAGGGAATTCAGAATTAAAACATAAGGTGTCTAAAATATAAGCGTTGTAGTAGAACGGAGGAATTTTCCTCTCACTGACTTTGGTCTGATTCCTAAATTCACTAACAGCAAGGGAAAGCTTATCCGAAAGGATAGTGGCCCAATCCATAATCCAACTATTGACTGCCGCCTCCATGAGGGGAACCATTTCAATAGTGAAAATGGCAGAATCATGCAAACCCCATAATCTACACATCATTATAGCGGCATAGCAGTAAGGAGAACACAAAGAGTCGACTGAGTACTTACCAGAGGATTCATGCTTGTGCTTATTTGGATTCTGCCTCCAATCTTTGATGGGTTCAGACTCAATCTCATTCTCACTTGCGAACTTCTCCATAAATGCGCTATTGTATACTTTTTCTGGCGTAGGCAAATGATACATTTGCCTCAAATCTTCTGGCTTGAAAGACCCAAAAATCCTTCCATCTTTTGCGACGAAATTTCTGTCTGTGATAGGAATTTCTTCAATTTCCCATTTGATAACATCGGTGTATGGAAGCATTTGCTCCCTTGCTGCTATCCTATGGAGGAAAGAATCGGCCAAGTCTTTGAGAGTGCACTCTGATTTTTTCGATGAATCTGCGGTAGCTTGTTCTATCACCTGCTCAGGTTTCTCAGCCTCTAACAAATCATAAGTTCCTTGCCAAGTTGTTCTGGCAAGGCCCGCGCACGTCGTATCGGATATCAGCCCCTTCTTACTATTTACTACCACTTGTGGTGCAGCTGGTGGATTGATAACACCTGCAACTTTCTTCGCCTTTTTACCCATTATGCCTGTATCGCTTTGAAAAACTGTATTTTGCACAGGGAGGTGGTCTCGGCGTAACACAGAAATAACAATGAAACTCACAGTTGATAGTAAAATAGAAAGAAGACGTTGATATACTTTGCTTTTATTAAAACAGCGCGGAGACGATCTATAGGCAGATCTGAGGAGATGGATTCATTAAGGGACCGTATAGGACCTGCCACCTTATAAATGCTCATTAGTGCAATGTTTTGCCGAAAGATCTTTTAAATCATGCAATGGGGGTACTGGCAACCGAGTGGGGATGATTATGCCTTAATTGTCATTAAATTGGGCTATCCAATCACTTTAACGGCTTTTCGTTGAAACTGTGCCTTATCGCATCACATCGGGCAGGGGCGCATGGGTAGTTTTAACAATACTTTGAATATTGCCGATCGCCGATTGCGATATCGCATCGGTGAAAGGCATATGCGCATAAAGGGTTCAACAAGGGAAGCCGCCGATCGCCGATTGCGATATCGCATCGGCGAAAGGCATATGTACAATGCTTGCGGTGCAAAGGGGATTGCCGATTGCGATATCGCTGATAGCTTTATCGCATCGGGGTTTTAATGAGGGGCGCGTCAGTGGTGCACAAGGGATTTTGTCGATTGTGATATCGCCGATAGCTTTATCGCGTCGGGGGGAAGCCTTTTGATTGCTTAGTGCGTCCTTTATGTTATTGCGATATGCGATCTTGCGATCGCTTTATCGCGATAAACACATATTTGATTGTTTCCACTTTTTTAAAGGGATATGGCTTTTGAGGGTAAGTTTATAAAGCGCTCCTT
>APFE030980053.1:13316-35742 GCA_000404065.3 Pinus taeda
ATTTACGAGTTAAACCTGGGATTAAATGATCGGATAGGTTTTAATGAAGGGATTATCTTAACTTTACTAAGAATCGGTGAGTTAAGAGGATTTTGTCAGGGACATGGGATAAAATTAATATAGTTTATAGTTAAACAAAGGGTTGGGGTATTATATAAGGGATTTATTTATATATGGGAAAAGGTATATTGGGAGCTATACTATTAGGTTAGAAATTAATATGAACTTAAATGAGCAGAGTGGAAAAACTATTAAGCATAATGTAACAATTTGCGCATTTTCTTCACATACACTTATACTTAGGATAAAAAAATTTTGTGGGTATTTTGAGTGAAATGGAATTTTAACATGGGGTTTTTTACTTTTCATAGGCAAATGGAGTTTAACCTTAGGAAAAGGGGTTTTATTAGGGTAATGAAGGGAAGTGAATTTTATGAAAGGAATTCTAACACTTGATGTCCATAAGTCATTAAGCTGAGGGTCCAGTCCCACCAAAAGTCAGAGAAATGCTCCAAGCCTTTATGACTTGAAGGAATTTTAGTACTAAAACATACTTGTGGATGGGGAAATTAGTAAGTATATGGATGAAATGAATGAGGGGGAGTTAATTAAATCAACTTGTAAACCACTGTTTTTGCTTTCTTAATTACTCATGCACATTGAAACATATAATTAAGCATGATAAATGTGCTTTTGTCCAATCAACTTTATACTTCAGCAACCTTTCTTCTACTTACCCATTACTTACCCTAACATTTTTTTCTTCATTTTGGTGGGTGCATTTAAGCTAGCAGACCCTTATCATTTTTTTTTGAAAAGTAGACTATCTAATTCTAACCTTATATCTTCCAAGGGCTCAGATTAAGCTCATGAGCTCCTTTTATTTTCTCTACCTATTTAATATTCTGTCAAGATTACGCTGTTTGGTCAGATTTTATTCTCTAACTATAAACATAAAATTCAAAGCATGAAATAGTCAAGATTAAGCAGTTTAACTAACATGGGTTGTGGCATGTATGACAAGCTGCACACAACCATTATTTGCAGAAGAAGTAAAATAGTAGTGGCATTTAGAATTGCACACTTTCATGATCTGTATTTGTTTTTGGGGTTCATATATTTTCATTTTTTGATGTTTTCTTATTCTTTTTGTCCTTTGATATTTCTTTCAGGACATACCCTCTTTACATTTTTTTATTTTTTAATATGGAAAACATTTGCAGAAAGCAAAGGTATGTACAATATTACAAGGCTTAACCTTAGCCAATTCAAAATTATGAATCATACCACTATAGGACTCTAACATAGTGGAAATCAAGAGAGAATGCAAAATCTCTCAAAGTTATTCACGGATTTATCACTGCAATGCATGAAGCATAAAGGTGCATTGCCTGAGTTGGTTAAGAAAACAAGACAACAAGTTGATTTGGAAAAAGCTCAAGTCTATATGCTTATACAAAGCAACAAATAGATTAACATTTTCATAGCCAACATCTTATCCTCTTATGCACGGTTGTACAACAATGTGGATTCTATGGTGAAATATCATAAGATCTCTTCAGTCGATACACTCATAGAAGCAAAAGGTAGAAATGTGTTCATACAGGAAGTCAAAGAATACTTGGACCAGTTCAGGCATATTTCTGCCAAAGGGGACTTGGAAGTCAAGAAACATGACATGCAAAAGTATATTAGTGGCCCTACCAAGTTCAACACCATGTTGTTCTTGTTGAAGAAGTACACACAAACTAGCTCCAAGATTGTATACCTAGATGCAATGGAGGCTAGAGTCCGCTTTTAGCCTAATCCCATCACAAAGTTTGAGGGAATCCTCACAGAATACAAAGCTTGACATCGCTATGTGACCAAAGATCTACAAGTTGAAGTTGTTGAGTTAGAGTTTCCTTCAAACTCAAGCTTGATAAGTTGTTTTGCTTATTAGGCTTGTTTTTTTAAACTGTATCCAATTTTGTCTTATATGGGTATTTATGATATCATATTTGTAAGTGGAAGTTCAAGTGTCAATTGTGGAATATGAAGGGTTATTAGTTAGAAAAAATACAAAAGAAGTCAAAGAGTCATGAGAGGAGTCCAAAAGTCTCAAAGGGAGATGGATAATCATCTCATTTGTTATAATACACCCTCATAACTCATGTAAAGATCTTTTGGCTTGGAATCAAATTTAAAGCTTCAGAGCATTGTTTAGAGCCTTAACTTATCCTATTTAGCATAGAATGATTATCTTTCTTTGGAGAAACAAGTGTTGCCTTCATGTTCCACTTTGGGGCTAGTGTCTTGTTAGTTGTAAATGTATGTCTGAAAATTTCACCTTTAATAAAAGCTCAGAGTCAATGCATCTTCATGCATATGTCGTGGATGTAGTAAGACTATTCTTGTTATGTTTGTGATATATGTTATTTTGTTTATGCTAATGCTTATGAACTGATTTGTTTGCTTTAGTATGAATCTTGTTGAATGTGTGTTGTTATGTCATTTTGATCATGGTTATTTTGTGAACTATTTTGCAAGTTAACTTATGATTCTTTTATTGCTCGTGCACCTCTTTTACGCTAAGTATTATTACATACTTCTAAGGGATCACTTTATTTCCCTCCAGTGTGATGGAACTTCTCATGCATTACACTTGACACTTCACAAAGTTCATACACTTGTTTCTGCCAAAGTCATGTATACATTATTCTAAGCATTTATTGCATCCAAGGCACACTATTAAAACCCACCATTTCGGCAACTGACCATATTCCGTTTGGGGATCCTACTCCAAACGTTGTGGGGTCTAATTGGATTTCACATTGGGGAGATCCCTTGCCCTGTTGGGGACTTTCAACACTGTCAACTAGTTTTTGATGCTAGAAGGAGGCCTAGATGACAAGTTGAACCCGTGAAGTGTGTTTGAACCTTTATTACCTTTAATGGCTTCTCCCTAGATCTTAAATCCAACATGTTTTCCTAGAGTTGCAAATATGAAAGTGCCATAAGGGATAATTCAAGACTTGTCGAATTTTAAATTTGACGACGAGGGTGGAACAACCATTCTTCAACACACTGCTTGTTTTATTGAATTTTACACCGATTATGAAATTGATTGTGAGGATGATGCTTGCAACTTGTTCATCCTTACATTCAAAGTGCGTGTTAAACAATGGTGTTATACATTGTTGATCGCCTCCATTCGCTCTTTCGAACATCTTGTCAAGGAGCTTCATCACACCTTTGACATGTATGACTATGAAACTGTTTATAAGAAAATAATTCATCTCAGAAAAGAACTTGATGAATCCCTTGAATATTTTCACATTCGTTTTATTCATTTATGTTACAAATTTTCTGAGGATGATATTGATTAGAATTTTATGAAAGAGAAGTTTGAGTATCTTGTTCAAATTTCATCAAATCTGTCTTAATATGAATCTTTTGAAAGTTTCCCAACACTTATTGTTCATGGAGTCCTCAAATCCGCAAGAGAGAAGTTGTTGTTCTAGGTGACTCTTCATCTTCTCCTTATCAAACAACTCCATGTGCACAAATTGGGGTTGGAGAACTTGCAATTCAATCTGTTGATTTACCACCATCTTCCCCCACCCCACATCTTAAAATTTTGAACACAAGTTCCAATTACGAATCTAATTTAATTAGTGATATTCTTTCCTCTCATCCTCCATCGTTTAATTCCTTTGATCCTCCTAACCTTGACTTGTCACATAAATACATTATACTTGCTTCTTCCAATACTCAAGAGGATCAAGTCCAATATGAATTCAGTGATAACCAAGAAACATGTGATATCTTTCATAATTACTATGCACGGGATTCTGATTCTGAACAAGTTCTTGCGATCAAAGATTATTTTTCTTCCAATCTCTCAAATTCTCCCACATCTCTCACTCATTATCTTTACATTTTCCATGAGTTGGTCACAACTGTCAATTCTTTCGATGAGTTAGTCATTGAGAATTCCAATTCTGATTGCAGTTAGGAATGGTGGAATGTCAGTTTTATATCAGAATATGGTGAGGAAAAATATTCTCTTTGGGATCCATTTCATTCATCATTCTATCATTCCAAAGAAAAAGAGAATGAAATTTCTTGTTTTCAATTAACCCCTCTCTATGATTCATCATATCATGAGGATTCATTTCTTTTTGAAAAAAATTGATCATGATTGTTTTGATATATTCATTAATTCATTCAGTAATAACATTGTATCTTTGACTGTCGATTATTCCAAGCCACTGGTTTTTAATGATCTATCTTCAGAAATCTTGGAGCCTTGTCAAGTTGTTGAGACACTTCAGCCTACGCTAATGGTTATTTCAGGTTCTCACAATCTTGATGACTATTCCAAGCATAATGATATTAACACTATTAGATGGAAAAGTTCAAGGGACATTATGCCACTGTCAATGCTTATCTTTCTATTTATTCCTTCTCTTTTCATGGGCCTTATATATTTAGTCGATGATGACCAAATGGAAAATATGTTCTTCTTCATAGAGAACTTTAGTGGAATTGTGATGCTTGAATCTATAACTAGTAACCCATTGTCTGATCAGTTTTATGATTGATCAGTTCTATCTTGTCAACTAAGTCGAGTAGAGTAAGGAGGGGAGGAAACTTAAACAAGTGGATTGTATTTCATAGGTGTAAAATATCCCTCTATGAAGGGACAACCTCTTCTTCTCCCAATAAGTTAGGATCCCTCTTATGTCCCATGGAATAAATAAGTGTCGATGCAAAATTCTATAAAATATTGAAAATGATTAAAGGGTGAAAGAAGATAAAGGATTCCTGTGCGGGAGGTGAATCAAGCAACTCTATCGGGGTATTGTCCAAGATCGTGACAACAAAGCAATGTTTGTGTTCCTAAAGTGACTTCGTAGAGGTACTGTCTAGGCTTGCTGGCAGTAGAGCAACATAAGAGATGAAAACCCATTGTCTGATAATCCTTTACCACCTATGTAACTATATACCCTTTATCCCCAATTGAATCAGCTACGTTTGACTTGATTTTGTTAGTGCTCCACCGATAAAAATTATGGTAGGGACTATATATTTAACTTAAGTAAAGAAAAGAAGTTATTGTAATTAATAAAATGAACAATACTTCCTAAAGAGCTAGACCTAGTTTATAGAGTTAGACTTGTATAAAGAGATGGAGTTCTACGAGTGTGTCGCCAAGTGTTGTAGGGACTACAAATCCATTCCAAAAATTTTCCTATGCCTTGATTTTGGAGCCTACCTCCTGTTCTAAGGAACCTATCTTTCACTGTTGTCAAGTATTTCTCTTGATTATGAAGACCTATATTTGCATGCAATGCTTGTGTTGACTTGATTAACTTGCCTTGATAGTGACTAAATCTTATTGATGATAGCTAAGCAATTTCTAACACAAGCAATCCCCTACCTTGATCTTTCACTTACTGTCGTTCTTCCCTCTTGGAACTACGCAATCCATTGTCTCTGAAAACTATGCCAGGCCTTGAGGAACAAAATTGTGCAATTCTTGAAGTCATGCAGTCACTGAGCACCGAAATTGCGTTAGCTCTCTATTTCAGTCAGAATCTACACAATTCACTAAGGAAGTAAATTGCGCAATCCCTCGTTGTTGGGAATTGAATAGTGCTTTTTGCTAGTGTGAATGTGTAGTTTCCTAGAAAAAGCTAAGTGTTCGGCCCTAGAAAATAGGGAGTGCATAATTCATGTTTGACAAGTGGCACAAAGTTGTTTTTTTATTTTTTTATCTTATTAAGACAAATATCGCTCTTTCCTTGATTTTAGGAATGTGCATCATAAACCCTAACCCAACCAGATCTATATAATAGACTCTATTAGAGATAATTTGCACACTCGAATTTGGAGATCTAGCCTTCCCAATGAGATCAAGGAGCTTTCGACTTAGTTTGCAACGCTTTCCCGGGTAAGTTTTGCATGTCGCTTTTTGCCACTTTTTCTGTTGTTTTTGTCACTTTTTTCTTTTATGAGTGTTCTTTTTTTCTGTTTCTTTTCATAGTATTTGTCATTTTAATGGCTATTAGCTTTTTACAAGTATTGGTTCGGTCTGTCATTCACTTTTTACAAGTGTCGCATCAACTTCTTGTTTTTTGCCTACCAACAATTGTTGTTGTTGGATCATTTTGTGCATGTATGTTTTTCCTTTTGCATGATTGTTTTTAGCACTTGATTTTCTCTAACATAACTTCCCTTGAGGCCGATCTACATTCCTTCCTGCCCCAACACTCAGATCTAAAGATTTTCTCTCTCCTTTTCAGGAAAATTTGCGCAATCTTGAGCAACTACTTCCCCTTTCAATTGCGCAATTCACAAGGTCAAGGCTCAAGCTTCATCATTGGCCTCTGAGACTGTGCAATGCACATTCACTAGCTTTCCTAATTGCACATTGTGTAGTGCCAAGCCTCAACATTGGTCACATTGCGCAGTCTCTTCCCTTAGTTTTACCAACTGAGACTGCGCATTGCGTAGTCTCAAGCCTCATGCTCCTCCCTTTTCTACTGAGACTGGGAAATGTACAGTTCATGAGCCCAAATTCCCCCCTTCAACGTAGGAATTGAGAAATCCTTCTCTCCATTGAGTGAGTTGTTACTTTAATATTGATGAATGAACCGATTTTCTTGATCTAATTTATCTTTTCCATAAGTGCATATTGTGATAAAAGTACTGCAGGTTTTTGAGTTCATCTCTCTTTTATCAATTGTTTTTATCATTCCCCCAAAGAGATCAATCTCTAAAGACACTATAGAGAGAAACATTGGTGAAGTAGTTGAGAGTAACCTTGTCACCATGCCTATCTACTGGGAACCTAACTCTTTATTGAAAAATATTCAGATATCACTTGGCACACAATTAAATATGCATTCACAACCACCAGTTTCAAAGTAGACCTGGAAGACAGACAAGTATATATAAATGCCGAGAGGTCAAGATTTCATAAAGTTTCTTGTAAGTTTCTAGTCTACCCTTGTAAAAATATCATAAAGTGGATCCTGTCAAACATTGATACAAAGAGCATGAACCTCAATAGTGTTAGCGGACAACAAATTGCTTCATATCTGGCTCATGACATTCATCTCATGTATCATTTACACAAGCAAGAGGCATACATGGATTCTCATTTCTATGCGGTCACCATTTATTTGAGCACCAAGGATGTTGTCAAATCCTGGGTGAAAGAGGCATCCAAGTTCTATTAGACACCCAACAACACATACAAGACTAAATCTCTTAGGAAAGTGTTCTAGTACCTGATTGTATTATGCTTCCATATCTATGGTCAGAAGAGTACTGAAACATTTCCTGAAGGTTGGGCATATCTTTTGCATTAGATTGTCAATGAAGGAAAGACATTCAACTAGTCGGATTTGTTGGATCAACAATTGTTGATCAATGTGACCAATGCAAAAAATCCTTCCAAGGGAAAGCATGTTGTATTGTATAATTTTGCATACTTTTTGGATGATATATGTGTTCATAATTATTTCCCTAGCATCAGAGATGGACTTGGACAGTAAAGGAGTATGTTTTTCATACTTATTGCAAGTTGTTTTCATAGTGAAACTATTGAGGAGTCATGAAGAAGTTGGTTGATCACCTCTTCATGGTATTGTACCAGATGATCTTCGAGGAAGAACCACCTTGCATGTCTCGTGAGGCTATAGAAGTAGTAGCAGAACTTGTCGATTGTTTTGCCTCATCGGATGGCACTTACCTCATGGTGTTTGGTTGTTAGAATTCATGACATCTGTTACCGAGGTATGCCACTAATAAATTGGTCATGCATGAGATTGCATATCATCTTTCCATAGGCTTATTGTGAGTCTTGCAAAGGAAGAAGAAAGCACCTTGGCCCACTCTTCCTTTGTAGGTGGGATGGTACACAATTAAGAATCTGAAGATTGTAGAAAAAAAAGGTAATGAGTTGAAGAACTATGGGTTTGGTCTTATGGAATACCACTCATATGATCCTAGAAGTGTTTGCAAGCAACATTGTGCTAAGATACACTTTAATTGACCAAGCGAAACTTATTCTAGACCAGAGGAGGAAAATATTAAAAATTGTTATAATGCCTCAAAGCTCCATTCACTAGTCAACCTTGCAGGGCCATCACATGTGACTCTAGATCAGGAAGCTACTTCAAAAGCAAGACCATAGGAGAAGAAAAACCTAGTGAACATAAAGTATAAAAGGAAGGTTGCACACAGTCCAACAGAGGAGCAAAGCCACAAATACAAAGCAAATCCAACTATCCTGAAAGCGACCATGGCATCAGAGAGAAAGAGGAAACAAAAGAGGCAAGAGGAAGAGTTAAGACAGAAGAAAGAATTGGAGAAGAAAGAACGAGAGGTAAGGCAGATGAAAGAAGAATAAATGAGGAGAAAGGAAGAGGAAGAAACAATGTTGAAGCAAGTCGAAGAAAAATAACATAATTGACTACTAGAAGAACAAAGCAAGAAACAAAAAGATAAAGAACTTGCTTAGGGGATTGAAGACTTGATAGTGATTCAAGACATAGAGATAGAGTCGGAGCAGCAAAATCAGGATGTTGATCTCATGGCTTGTACACAACAGATCACCACTCAGTGTCCCCCTCCTCCTATTGAAGGGAAAGCTCCAGATGATGAAGAGGAAATTGCTCCTCCTGATGAAGGAAGAGTCATGGATATTTGCAGCTTAACTTATGATGAGCTTCAAAAAAAATTTGTACAAGCAAGAAAGAAGAACTTTCCAGATAACCTCACACATCCTACTTTTATCAAGGAGAAGATGATTGTAATGGACACCAGAAAGAATCCCGAAGATATTGTCGCAACCAACTTGGCCTTTGTAGTAGCTTCTAAGTCAAACACATAATATTTGATGGTCGAGAATAGACAAATGGTGAAAAATTTGCAAGTTGCAAGGAAATGGATTGAACAACTCTAAGCAGAGGTTCTAAAGTCATCTCTTGCACAAGTGTACTTATAAGAGCTTAAGGAAGCAATACTTGGTGAAATATTAGCATTGGGAGAAACTATAAGGAACCTCTATGAGGAGTTAGTTACTGTGCACAAAGTAGTCATCCTCTTGCATGACATGTAGCAGAAATCATGAGAGAATGAAAAATCTCTCAAAGTTATTCATGCAACTATCATTGTAGTGCATGAATGGGGAATGGAGCTTAGAGGTCCACCGCATGAGTTGGTTAGGAAAACAAGACAACAAGCTCAGTTGGAAAAAGATTAAGTATGTATGCTTATACAAAGAAACAAACAACTCAACATTTTCATAGCCAACATCTTGTCCTCTTATGCACGGTTGTATAACAACGTGGATTCTATGGTGAAATCTCACAAGATCCCTTGAGTCGGCACACTCACAAAAGAAAAAGGCAGAAATGTAGCCAAATAGGAAGTCAAAGAATACTTGGACCAGTTCAGGCAGAATGCTACCAAAGGGGACCTAGAAGTCAACAAACATGACATGCAAAAGTATAATGGTGGCCTTGCCAAGATCAACACCAGTGGCCATGTTGTTGTTGAAGAAGGAAACACAATTTGGCTCCAAGACTATATACCCAGATGCAATGGAGGCTACAGACTACTTTCAGCCTAATCCCATTTCAAAGTTTGAGGGAATCTGCGCATAATACAAAGCTTGGCATCACTATGTGACCAAAGATCTACAAGTTGAAGCTGCTAAGCTAAATTTTCCTCAAAATCAAGCTTCATAAGTTGTTTTGTCTTATTAGGCTTGTTTTATTATACTCTACCCAATTTTGTCTTATATGGGTATTTGTACTATTGTATTTGAATTAATTCGTAAGTGGAAGTCCAAGTGTCACTTGTGGAATATGGAGGGTCATTCGTTAGAAAAAAGACAAAATAATTCAGAGTCGTGAGGGGAGTCCAATGGTCACAAAGGGAGATGGATAGTCATCTCATTTGTTATAAATACACCCTCATAACCTATGTAAATGGATTTTGGCTTGGAACTGAAAGCATGGGAGCATTGTTTAGAGCCTTGGCTTCCACTGTTTAGCATAGAAGGATTATCTTTCTTTGGAGAAGCAAGTGTTCGCTTCATGTTGCACTGTTGGGCCTAGTGCCCTGTCAATTGTAAATGTATGTCTAGAACTTTCACTTCTAATAAAAGCTCGGAGCCGACATGCCTTCATGCATATATTATGGATGTAGTCAGACTGTTCTTGTTATGTTTGTGATATGCATTATTTTATTTACGCTAATGCCTATGAAATAATTCATTTACTTTAGTATGAATATTGTTGAATGCATCTTGTTATGTTATTTTGATCATGGTTATCTTGTGAACTATTTTGCAGGTTAACTTATGATTTTTTCATTGTTCATGCGTCTCTTTTAAGCTAAGTACTATTACATTCTTCTAAGGAGCTCACTTTCTTTCCCTTCGATGTGATGGAACCTTTCATGCATTACACTTGACACTTCACAAAGTTCATACACTTGTTTCCGCCAAAGTCATATATACATCATTCTATGTGCTTATTGCAGTGAAGGCACATTATTAAAACCCACCATTTCGCAACCAGTCGTATTCCCGTTAGGACTCCTACTCCAAATAGTGTGGCGTCTAATTAAGACTTCACATTAGGGAGACCCCCTACCCTGTTGACGACTTCCAACACCGTCAACAGGTTACCTAGGGTTACCTATGATGGGAATCAAAAAAGAAGAAACAAATGAGCCTAAGCAAATATTTTTTTTGTATTGTGTATGTCTACTTTTCTTATAGGTTGTTTGGTGCAGGCTATTTAATTGCATTTAGCTTAATTCTTCGTCAAATAGGAAAGCTAGTTAATTAAATTTATCATATAAAATTAATTTATTAGGTTTTTTTTGTTGGTTTGACCCACGGGGATTTGAACCTTGAATCTCATGGTTTATTCAATACTTCATAACGTGACGATTGCCAATTAATTTATCAACTTAACTAACTTGAATTTGAACTTTTTACAAATTTCAAATATAAAGTAAAATTACAAAAAAAAAATTCTTAATATAAAAAAGCATAAGTTAAATATTTGACTTTTTTTAAATGTTTTATAAAGTTACAAATAGCCCAAAAGGATTGAACCAGAGGAAAGAACTTTTGACTAGTGGATAAGGTTTATTGGAGCCATGAATTACCTGAAGTTAATATTCAAATGTGTAATTGCACCGAGAAATTTTTTAAAATTATCTTCTGATATATATACACAAAAATGAATCAAAACACACCCATGTCTATCAATCAAAGCTCAACTCAATTGCCAATTTCATTTTTTCAAATTTAATAATGAATTTCATTGATATTTTTGCCCCATTGTTCTTTTCCTAAACTTATGTTGCAGTTACAGGAATAAACAATTTGATAATAGCATAGCATTTTAATTGGCATTGCGTAGCAGGTGCAGAGTGTATGAGGATGGACTTCAAAAGGTAAGATTAACACATTATACCGTGTTATTAAACTACTACCTTGTGTAAACAATTTTATTAGGGCGATTATTTTAATACTACCAACAAGGAGAGCTTTGATTACAATTTTCTTACAAATATTTAGTGCAAATTTGTGAATTGAGTGGCTACAAGATAGGTAGCTAGAATTTTTCAAAACTTTCCAAAATCATTTGTATCAGGGCGATTTCCCATGTTTTTAATTTTCTGCAGTAAGTTAAAAAAATCAAGGAAAATCAAATAGGTTGCGAGGTTAATTTTAATGTTTTACTAAATTGTGATTGATTTGAGAGATTTATTTTACAGTTAGAATAATGCGTAACTCTATTTTTCAATAGTCAAATTAAAATTTTGTTCATATTAATCAAAATAAAAATTTTGAAAAATCTAAAAATAAAATAACTATACAAAACATTTAAATAATATCTACTTATAAAAAATTTAAACTTGAAAAATTAAATCTGAAATTTATCCAATTAACACGACTGACTATTCTTAACTTTAGACCATTATTGTATCTCACTCTTGCCATGAGGCAACAACCGTTCACACGGCCATCCCATTCCCACTCTTCTACCTGTCATCATCCAGATTGGCCTTCTGTTTGAATGCTCTGAATGATACGTATTGTGCAATCAAACCCTCCATATTGCACCTGCACCTCATAGAGAATTAAAGCCTCAGCTAAAAAATTTATGTGGAAAATTGTGTAAGGGCTACAAATTCATTATAAAAACAAAATTTGAAATAACATTATAAATTAATATTATCTAAATATAAAAGTATTAATTATGTTATGAAATATATTATAATATTGATTTTTTTAAATGATTAAATCAAAGTGATGATGAGAAATTAACTGAAGGAGGGAGGAGGATAACGATGGGATGATAAAGGGAAATGGGGATCAAATGCTTTAAATATAATAAAAATGTAACGACAATAAAATAATGAAAGATGGGGAGGGGAGGGGAGGGGAGGGGAGAATGGTTGTGGCACTCGCTTATTGGTTTTCAAGGTTAGATAAGTTTATAGTTATTTTTGTGATTAAAGTTATTTTAGTGTTTTTTAATTTTTAGAGCTTTTCAAATAATGCGAGAAGTGTAATGTGGAGTTGAGGTCAAGATTTTAATTTTGGTTGAAGCAAATGAGAAATTTTTATTTAAAAGAATATTTGGCAATTGTAAATTTGGATAGAAGATTGTCTGTTATGGGGGCGATTTGTTTTTTGGTATGAGCTTTAAATGTGTACCCAATTTGACCAATGTATGATTTATCACATGAGCAAGGAATTTGGTTAACCCATGATCCCAACAGAGGGTCTGACTTGTGCTCAATAGAATAGAGTAATTCCTTAAGTGTTTTATAGGGTTTAAAGAGAATTTTGATATTCTTTTTAGATAAGATTTTGGAAATAAGATAAGTGGTAACTTGGATGTATGGAAGAAAAATGTCCAAGATTTTGGAGGTGGGAATTTTAAATTTAGGATTTCAAACCCCAAGAAACACTTTTCATTAATTTGGGAGATAGTGCAATCATTGGGCATCAAGGCTTTAGTCAAATGAGATTTTTCTTTCTCCAAGAACTAAGGAGTATAAATTCCAGTGGCTAGAGTTATAAGGGTTTTAGGACAATGGACTTTTGGACCAAGCGATAAGGAGATTGGGCATGAAAGTATCGACCAATGTGTGTCTTTTTTTATAAACATGGTGAGCAAGGGAGATCATATGAAAGATGGGAAATGAGAATATATAAAAAAGGAAGGGTTTTATCTTATTCCATTTCCTTAGTGAATTAAATATGGGGGGAAATGTTATTTAAATGGTTAAGAAAGGAGATAAGGGAGGAATGGCCATGAGACCAAATAACAAAGGTATCATCTATGAACACTACCAACATTTTGGTATAAGATGCTAAGATTTTAAGGCCAAAGCTTCAAAGCGTTCTATAAAAATATTAGGTCACATGAGATAAGGATGATCCCATGACTTACCTTAAGTTTGCTCATAATAAATCCCTTCAAAATAAAAAGAAAGTAGAAAAAACATAGATTTGAATATGGTTGAGAATTTCAATACCAACTAATTTAGAGATAAGGCTAATAGGGTCGAACGTTCCATAGTTTCATCTTGCATATACCTTAAGGATCTCTGTATATTTCTAACCCTTCTACTAATAATATCTACATGTTCAATATTCACAAGATAATGTCTTGAACCACATTGCGGTTTTGTTTCCTTGTTATTCCATAATGTACTCTGCAATTGAATTAAAAATCTCATGTTGTTGTTGGATGTATGTCTGATTGTGGTGCACTACGAGACTTCAAACACACAATGTAACAAAAAATTCAAGTGTTTATTTATGTGTCCATGCTATTTATTCATCAAGTTTCTCATCCATTATCTTTAAGGCAAAGTTTGAACTATTTCCATCCATAAAATTGCTTTTTGATATGGGACAAATCCATTGAAGTGTTGGGGGTGAGGGGAAGAGAACTTGTTAAGAGAATATCCATTGTTGGGTTTTGTGCAATAGATACAATCACAAATTTCTGAAATACTAATAATTACTTCAAATGATATAAATCTTCTTTTAACAATTCAGCTTATCATTAAGAAATTACACTTCATAAATTCAACCATAAAACAATAACGACAATATAGATCACAATGAACAAATAGAACACAAGATTCACCTTGGGAAAACCCACTTGGAGAAAAACTCAATAACCTCTTCCTTAGAGAAATTTTACAATTCAACAAGAGATATATCTAATGTAGCAGGTCAACTATCAGGCCAAACATACCAAAAATGCTTACAATCAAACTTAGTCAACAACCCTCAACTCAAGCCTCCCAATCTTCCCGACAACTCGCTCTAATCTGATTTTCCCTAGGCCAAATTTCTGCCTCCAGAATATTCCAAGAAAACTCAGCCTTCTAGAATTTTGACTTGCCCAGAAATTGTCTTGCTTTTGTGAGGTCGAATGGTGCCTTTGTGGAGGAGGTTGAATGCCTTTATATAGTAATTTTCCTATCAAGAATGGGTGTGTCTCTTCATTGGACCAACTTGACTTGAGGGAGGGCTGACTCACTATTTTGGAGCCAAAAATTCAAAATTAAAATTTCAAAATTCTCTTTTGAATCCGACATGAAGAACATGTCTTATATAAATTATTTCAAGGGCTAAATAATCAAAATGACATGAAGAACATGTCTTGCAAATTCTTTATAAATTATAAGGGCTAAAATATACATTATGAAGACCGGCCATAGCTGCAAAATTCAACACTCCTTAGCTAGGGAGGTATTCATAGTGACTAGACAAATGTTCTCGTGTACAAATTTCTCTAAGAAAAGGTTATAACAAATCATCACCATAATTGGGTCACAAATGTGACACATGGTAATCCAATAACATCAATCATTGTGACAATTATTCAGGTTATCACTTTAGACCTATGGTATATCCTTACCATAATTCGGGTTAGTGCTTCGGACACATGGTAAATCAACTGCATCAACTAATCACCATCATTCAAGTCAATAATTTATACCTATGGTGTGTGCTCACCATAATTCAAGTCAGTAATTCAGGCACATGGAATGTCATTTAGCATACAACTAGTCACCATAATTATGGGTGGTACCTGACACATGACATCCCAACTAGCCTTGGTTCACCATCATTCAGGTCAATGACACATGGTGAATTGTTAAAGGGCAAAATATAGCTGCACAATCCAAGGTCTAATGCTAAATGAACATGATGCATTAGGACCATTCTTTCTCATTCAGGTCAACATACTAGACACAATAATAATAATTGTCCTTTGCCAAACCATTCTCCCTAATTTAGGTCAATTTACTTGACACGGGGATAATTTCCCTCATTTGGGTCAAAGCACTTAACACACAAAGAATGTCAATCCATGACACTATATCATCAATGCTCCCTCTCAATGAGAGATGCATTATCAACAAGTCCAAGCTTGTCCCTAAAGTATACAAACTTCAGTTTGGACAAAGGCTTTGTAAGAATATTGATAATATGCTCATAAGTGGATACATATTGGACCTTCATTGCTCCCTTCTACACCATGTCACGAACGAAGTGGTACTTGATCTCGATGTTCTTTGACCTATCATGGAAAATCAAATTCTGTGTCAACTTCACACAACTTTGATTATCACAATATATCACAGTCAACTCTAGCACATGATCAAATAGTCTCGTGGGTAACTTTTGAAGCCACACTACTTCACAACTTGCTAAAATGATACAATATATTCTGCCTCAAGAGTATTGAGTGCGATAGATGTTTGCTTCCTGCTCATCCATGAAACCATAACAGAGCCCAAAATAAAGCAAACTCTCGAGGTACTCTTTATGACTTCAAGACTCCTTGCCATATCTGCATCAATATTTCCCTACTGTTGTATATCACCATTTGAGACATATCTCAAACCATATTCGACCATACCATGCAAATATCTCAATATATGTTTTGCTACATTCCAATGATCATGTCTCGGTTCCACTTAGAACTCGCTCAAAGTGTTCACTGCAAAGAAAATTTATGGCCTGGTATTAACCAAATACATAAACAAGGAAATCAACTTTTGGTACATGGATGGATCTACCAAATTAGTCTCAAAGACTCTCAGATTTATCAGATTTGTCACCATGGTAGCTGTCATCGATTTACAGTCCATCATTTCAAAGTTGTGTATGATATTGATAACATATTTTCCTTGACCAAGAAAAATATCACCAGGCTTCTGCCATACTTCTTGTACCAAGTAATAGTGCATCAATCCAAGATCCTTCATATCAAATTCAGTGGTAAACTACCTCTTACTTCAAATAATGAGATGGTCCACACCTATCAAAAATATGTCATCAACATACAATAACAATATTACAGGTTCATTCTTCTTGGCCTTTAAATACATGTTTGGATCATCCTCACTTTTAGAGAAACCAATTCTTGTCAGATAACTGTCAATTCATGTATATCAGGTTCACAGCGCTTGCTTAAGTCCATACATGGATTTCTTTAGTCTCCAAATGTGAGACTCTCTTTCATGGGCCTCAAAATGTTTAGGTTTCTCTATGTACACTTCTTCCTAAATTACGACATTAAAAAAAGAAATATTTACATCCATTTGATGTAAATTACAACCCATAGAAGAAATAAAATAAAATAAAAAAGATCTAATTTTAGTGTACCTAGTAATTGGAGCAAAAGCCTCATCATACATCCATCTAATGTAAATTACAACCCATAGAAGAAATAAAATAAAAAAAGATCTAATTGTAGTGTACCTAGTAACTGGAGCAAAAGCCTCATCATAGTATTCTCCCTCTTTCTAGGAAAATCCTCTAGCCACAAATCTTGCCTTGTATTTGTGAATATGTCCATCCACTGCATGCTTGATCTTGTATACCAATTTAGAGGACACCACTTATTTTCCTTCAGGTCTAGGCACATTCTCCCATACATCATTCTTCACAATCGATTTGTATTCTTCCTATGTTGCATCCTTCCAAACTTTTTGGCTTGTTGCTTCTTCAAAGGTGGAAGGTTCAAAATCAATGATATTAGTCATCAATGCTGCATAACCAAAATACCTCTTTGGTCTCTTACTTTCTTCGAAGGCACCACACAATGCTACATGTTATTTTTCTTCTTACAAGGTAGATCTAAGCCAAGATGGCTTCTTCTTGATTTCATGAACAACAATCAGATCCACTGGTTTGCTTGGCTCTTCTGGCTCTTCCAAATGATCTTTGGGATGTTCTGCAGTATTGAATGGACCAGTAACTTCTTCTTTGGGAGCTTCATGTTATTTGCCACTATCAAAGTCCATGGATACTTCTTCAGATTTCCAAAAGGAAACATTCTCATCAAAGGTCACGACTCTACTAAATTCAGCTTGTCTTTGACTTAGAACATAGATTCTCTAGGCCTTTGATGACTTACTATATCTAACAAATATTCCTTTCTTTCGTGAAGGATCTAGCTTCCTTCCCTTATCTTTTGGTACATGGATATAAACAAGACAACCAAATATTCACAAATGACCAACTTGAGGTTTTTGTTTGATGAATGCTTCTTCAGGATTCTTGTCTTCCAAAATTTAATGATGACTTAAGTTTGAATGTAGACAATTGTCATCGATGCTTCACTCCATAGAAACAGAGGTAGGTCTTGATCGTGCATCACTTCCTTCACAAATGTATAAATTTGAATAATATAACACTTATTCACAGAGATTATCCTGATTATACACTATTTGCAGAATGCATGCATAATACATAACCTCCTCTACCATTGATCATCAATTTGCAGAATTAAAAAAAATCGCATGCGCACATTGAAACATCAATCACACATATCAACACAGTATGTAATGGGGAAAGCATACAGCTGAAAACCCCCAACTATCTGTATACTATAATGATAGAGAACATGTAACAATATATAGTACAATACTCCTCACAAGTACTCAGTACTATCTCCACATGCTACACACAAACTAGCTCAGATTTGAACAAACCACAGGTTCAAATCTCCTCCACTGTTTGCCTGCCTCTACGGCGCAATCCAAGTTGAGAATAGATCATATCCAAGTTCAAATTCCCTTGGCTTGTACTGCACAATCCTCATTTGCAATATCAATAAATGATTGTGCAAATCTCATGCACAGCTATAGTCACAACTAATAATAGTCTCACCCTTTCACCCACCTCTAACATTTGTCTCCACTGAACTGTCCATGCACTGAGTTAACTGATGTATTATTTAGTTGATTTATGAGTTAATAATTAGTGAATTAATTAATAATTAATTCACACCACTCATTGCTAGTGTATTTGTCAGTTAGACTAAATACAACTAGTTCAACTAAGTCAAACTGAACACAACTCCATCAACTCCTCAATCAACTCCACCAAACTCAATCACTTGAGTTCTAACTGAAGTCCATCATGCAATATCTCAACTAACCCATAGGAAAAGTGTATTTCCTTCTGGCAGTTGCATGTGCCACATCCGTAGCTCGAACTGAAGTGCTGCAAGAGGATACGATAATGTTTATAGTCCAAATATTATTAAGAGCTAATAATATTCAACTGTTCTATTTTTTTGACTGGCAATCTAAAAATAGACTCCGCCCATATGTCTAAAAATAGAGGTCCATCTATTTTTACCAACATGACCAATAATCCATAAATAACATCATGCAACTCATAGACCATGATCCATATGTCTAAAAATAGACATAGTCTAAAAATAGACTTTACACCAAAAATAGCCTGCGGACCCACTTAGTGAAGGCAACTTCTTTTCACTAAGCTCCATGATCTTGTTGCATTTTCAACATATCCTGGATTCCATTCAAGTGGGCGAAAAAAGCAAAAACAAAAGAAGAAAAAAATCAGGTGAATTTGGTTATGCACTAGAAATAAGTAAGACTAGTTCAGTTTCTCACCGCACCCAAAGGTAATAAGCCTGAACTCGAATCCAGAGCAGATTAATCAGATGAAAAGATCAATGATTATGAATTAAGTGCTTTATGATTCTATCCCATCCAAACTACTTCTTCCACAGCATTTTCGTTGTTATTCTCTCCACTCAAAGTGCTCTAAGTTGTAGGACAACTAAATCTCATAGATCCATTGAATCTAACAAAGACCTATCATCTCACGAATCTCTTCCGGTCAGAATAAGGCTAAGAAGAACTGAGATAATGGAGAAGAAAGGTACACCAGAGCCATAAGTTCAAGCTCCAGCCATCTCTCTTCACATAGCGATCAGATCCTTCAGCAGCCTCTCCTCTAAGTATTCCAATTATTCCAACTATCAAACCACATTCAAAAAGAGTTGAACAACTCTCTAAATGCCATGCCCTTAAATCTAGTAAAACCCCAACTATCGTTGAGGAATCGAACATATGAAGAAACATAAGAGATTGTTTCTATATACCTGATCTTCCTTGAGAAACAAAGTGATTTTAGTTCCTCTCTGCAGGGGCTCACCGTTCACATATCTTGTGACGGTAAATGATCCCCCAGCCTGAGATTCCCTAATGTATTGTTCGTCATCATTGTACTTGGTGGTAACAATCACTTTCTCTACCACGAGGTAAGATGAATAGAATCCAACACCAAACTCACTAATCATGCCCACATCTGCCTCGGCTTGCAAAGCCTCCATGAACTTTTTTGTCCCTGATCTTGCAATTGTTCCCCAATTGTTCACCAATTCTACGGATTCCATTGCATACCATAAGAATTCAAACATAAAAACCTGAATAGAATCCAACACCGAACTAACCAATCATGCTCACATTCGCCCCAGCTTGCAAAGCCTCCATGAACTTTTTCGTCACCGATCTTGCAATTTTTCTGAAATTGTTCACCAAGTCTACGGATTCCATTACATATCATAAGAATTCAAACAGAAAAACCGCTATAATCTTATCTAAAGATTGATTATATTTCATTCAAATCATAAGAATCGAATGACTGGAGAACTCACCGGCTTTGGTCATGCTTATTCCACTATCCATAATAGTGAGGCACTTGTTTGCCTTCTTGACAACAATCCAAATGAAAATCTCCGCCTGAGCATCCAACTTGCTCATATCCATTAGCCCTTTGAACTGAATCTTGTCCACAGCCTACATCCGATTCAAATTCCATAAACATCAAACAATACTTAAGCATATATAACCTTATTTATTCTATCTATAGTAGGCTCACCTAATTATCTGACAAATATATGAGAACTCAAAAATTGATAAATATTTTCTTACTTACATAAGATGAATCACTGATGAGCTCTCTGAGGAAAATCTCCTTGTTACTGTAAAAAGTGTTGAGAATGAGGCTAAGTAACCGATTAATTTTAGCCTAGAAAGAAAAAGTCTCTGCGTCGCCAATCTCCATGCTGACATCTGCCATTGATATTCCAATCAACTAATGTAGGGAACCCAACAACCAACAGTAGGATTCCAAAGCTCTCCAAAGCCTAAACCTAGACCAGACAAAAAATTCTTTGGATCAAATATCCAGAAACTTGACAGATGTCAAAATCCTTAGTGCACAGACAGCTTTAACAGAGCATATCAATGTGCGCAGAAATGGCTTCTTTGAATCTTCTTGCATGCAAACGTAACCCTTAACAACCAATTTAAATGATAGGGTTGTCAAAACTAGAAGAGAGAGGTGGTGCTTGGATGTCTCTAGAAGTGTTGGGATAATGTCAGGGTTTTTGGATAGTCAGAATTCCATGTAAGCATATGGAAACTTGGCGTACACCATCTCCCCACAATCGAACCACTCGAAGAAGGTATCAGAGAAAGAAATTTGAGGCTGGCTAGCATGTTGAGACATAAGGTCAACCCATCTCTACATCCGCTCAGTCGGTGGAGGTAAACCAAGTGAGATGTATTGCGGTTGCATCAGTGGGATCTTCTCCAAAGCGAAAGTGGTCAAAATAGAACCATAGCCAAAATTCTTGGATCTCCCGCCTTTCACTTTTGTTAGTTGTTCTTTCATCACAGAGAGTACTGTGTCACACCAGTTGAACACCTTTGGTTCAAGGCATTCCAAAGCATACAGCATGTAAGACCTGTTAGCTATGTGAAGAGCCGCACTACCAACTAGTCTAGAAAAAGTGAATAGAATGGTCCTCAAGGGCTGGTCAGTGACATCTCGGATATTGATCTTGCCGTCCGTACTCGGCTGAGATCCCTCTCTGCAGTGCCGGTGAATATACTCCCTCATGGATTCACCCCCGTGGGCAGGACCTGATAAAGAGAGAGGGGCACCATGCCTCGATAAACCAGTCAAAAAATAGATGTCCACGACAGTCAAGGGGTTAGATTTGCCCCTGATCTGGAACACCTAGTTGGTAGGATCCCAGGCGTTGAGGAAATATTGCAACAAGTTGATTTGTTTCCTCATGCTAGAGATGTGGAAAAACTTCAATAAGCCACAGTTCCACAATGCAGTTACTGTATCCGGATCATGTAAAGCAATCGTGTCCTCTTCTTCATGATCACATTATCGCCATGTAACAACCATTTTGCTTCAATGAATCTCTGAAAAACAAACAAGAGAAGAGTCAGGGTCTTGATTTGGAAAAGAACGGGCAAAAATCCATGAGAAAGTTGTGCAAAAAGTTCCCTCCTTGTGCCCATTGCACCCCAGCAGTGCACTGGGAGCGATACATACTGACTGGCCAGTGATAAGGCCAGTATGCATCACACCTTTTGATTAAGGAAGGGTGCGATGGAGCCAGGGTGAATTGTTCAAACCCCAGAGGCTCAGCAAAGCAAGGAAACATGCTCAGAATTCAAAAAGGAAATAATGCAACTGAATAGCACAAGTTTAGCTCCTACTTGGTCCGGACGGTGTCAAGAATTGTCCACAGAATCTCCCAGAATCAGCTAGTGAAAATCAAAGGGGAAAAGCACCTCCAAAGCTCCAACAAACCAAGTTCAAATGAAATGGTAAAATGAGAGGTAAAAGTCACTTTTTAATTACCATCACATAATTCAAGTAAAGTATTAGTGTTCCTAACTCATTTATCAAGCATTTGTTTTCATTTCTAATTGGTTTAATGAAGCAATTGAACAAGTAGTACAATCTTTGAAAGAACAAAATGCTAATGGTGAATCAAGGAATCAATGACCATCATCACGAGCAGTTTTAACACAGAATTCAAGCTCATTAAAAAATAAACATAAGCAGTGAGCAAATGTTTCCCCCAGAGTTTAAGCTCATTAAAAAATGAACCGATCCCCAGTAAATAACCATTGTGAATGCATTATCATCAGCTTTTGAGCCTTGGTCGTGTTCTCATCATCACCTCCACTCTGTTTTAGCCGATCATTCACCTCCATTTGATTGTTTACCCCT
>APFE030980059.1:0-11826 GCA_000404065.3 Pinus taeda
AGCTGGCTGCCAGCCGATTGAGCCTCTATGGGGAACGGATTCTGCAAGCAGGGCCATCCTGGTTGGGGTATCGATTTCACAGTCCAATTATTTGGCACCCTGCACCCAGATATCAGGCCTTGTATGAGATGCCTACAGATCAAATAGATCAGTTCTTTGACAATCTAGTTGCTCATCACGGTTCTCGGCCTCCTCACAAGATCCCTTCTCCGGCCTATTCTCTCACCGCCTTGCATGTCAACTATAATGTTTTCATGAGGCCATGAAATAGGGTAAGCAAGGGTGTGCGTGGAGCACTTGGAAGGTATGCTTTGGCCAAGCAATCTAGTGGTTTTTCAATAATAATTATAAACTTTTCTGCATTATGAATTCAATGAAGATAAAGGATTTTGATAAAATGTGCAAAAGTAGACAAAGGAAGCTCAAGTGCTAATAATTGACATTTTTCTATGCAGGAATACTTGGAAGCAAGGAATTGCTGCCCAAAAGCGAGAAGCAAAGGGAAAATAACTGCTGTCCCTCCAGCGGGGAACCAGATGCGAACAAGATCAAGCAAAATTAGAGCTGAATAGCCCAGGAAAAGAATGCAGGATACTGAGTCGGCAAACGCAAGAAAGAAAAGAGAAGAATTAAATGATTAGCGAATCCCTCAGGATCTTTGATCCTGAGGGATCGCTGCTTTAACTTATCTTTGATTATCTAGATACCTCCGTCATTTCTTTTATATAAAGGCACAACGCCATTGAGCAAGAGGACGACTATTTTATAACTCTAAGTTTCAGAACAAACTTTGATCATTGAGTCTCACTGAGACCTAATTTTGTTATACTTTTGTTGATGCGATTAATATAAAAGACTTGGTGTTCATTTCGTCTCTGCGTCTGGAGTAACCTAAGGCAGTGTACCATTGGCAGCTAAGGGCCCGTCTCCGAAGGACAGTTGCTTTTGTATCATTATACAGTGATTTGCGTGTGGTTTGTTTATCTTTATTATTTGGTAATCTGATACATTTTTCATATGATATGCTATGCTTTGTTATAATCAATATCTGAATGAGTTCTCCATATAATGTCTCCGCACTAGACAATTGGATCTATTCAAGGCCGAATTGCATCTTTAATCAGTTATTTCTATAACAGAATGATGGTATGAATGTTATTGTCACTGGATCCATGTGAAATGTTATTTGGAAGACTTAAAAGCAGTGTTACTCTGTTTAGAAACATAGTCATATCATTCATTATCCTCAGATTGCTATATTAGGATAGAACATGTACATACGGGTGATGGTTGTTGTTCCATAATTCGTCAAGGATTGTTGTTCCACTTTGTCACTGCTGTTCCATTTTACTGTTGTTCCATTTTATTACTACTGTTCCATTTTACTGTTGTTCCATTTTGTTACTGTTGTTCCATTTACTGTTGTTCCAGTTCCATTTTGTTGTTCCATTTTACTTTTTGTTGTTTCATTTACCTGCCTTTGTTGTTTTACTGTGAGAGAAGGCCTAAGGCTATAGTGAGCCCCAACAAGACGCTGCTTAGCTCCCAGACCTATAAGTCCATGCTCTAATTCCCTTTCTTTATCAGTTTCTAGAGGGATGGGTTATTGCTTCCATACCCTTCACTGATCAACTGTTTTGTGTGATTCTATATTTTGGGTTAGTTTAGTTACAGCTTAGCATCTGTTTTCTTTCGAATCTTTTGAACACTATACTACTGAGCATTACTCAGACAAATAGCCTCGGATTGAGCTACTCTTTGCAATAACAAAACGTTCCCGGATTGACTTATTAATGTGGGATAATTAGAGGTGTGAGAGACCCTAGTTATAGCTCTACAGTTAGGCAAGTGGTGGAGGCAAAAGAGTGGGAAGAGAGTTGTATTGGGGCCTCCACCCCTGATGAGATGCATTCCACTCAGGTTGCAACTGAGCATAGGATTAAAATGAATGGGTGGCTGGTTAGGCATGATATTGAGATGTGAAGGATCAAGGAGGAGGTGTGGACCGGGAAGGATGAGTAGGGAGGCCCCAAGAAGGTATGGAGGTGACTTGGTTGGGGTTGTAGTATGCCTAAGATGTCTATTGCATTCCCTGCTGATATGGTCTAGGTCCATGTGGCCTCCTTTGGTTTATGTAATAGATCTGTTTACTGACTCCTTCGGCCCCTTGTATACAACTTTAAGTCTGGCCAAGGAAGGGCACTTATCTGTAGAATGATATTCTTCACAAACTAAACAAACCTCTATAGAGTTCAATGGACATTCATTCCCAGGATGCATCCTGGTGCATCTAGGGCAAAAAATGGCCAAAGCCCTCTCTACTTCCTCTTGTTTTCTTTTGATATGTAAGGTATCCATTTCCATGGAAAGCATTTGTGGCATCTCACTCTTGAAGTCTTCCAGAATGTTTCCAATTTCACTTTTAATGGATGAATTGGAAGAAGAGGTACTGGCTATGGGTTGATTCCCCCTACCTTTCTTTCTGGTTGCTCTAGAATGGTTTCTAAAAATAGTCTTTATGTCCTCATAAGATAGTTGGTAGATGTCTCCCCCGGCCAGTAGATGGAAGGGTTTCTAAAAGGTCTTCCTGAATTCCCCTGAGTAGGACCAACTTCAGAGACTTAGGGTCAAGTGTACACATGGCCCTTTTGTAACTGACTTGGAACCTCTCTTCATAGTCTTCCAGGAACTCATCACTTCTTATGGTCATTCGGAAGATTTATTCTTTAGTACCTTTTGACCTAAAATAGTCTGGATACTTGTTGTTAAAGGCATGTTGCATCTGAACCCAAGTTGTGATGCTATTGCTAGGTAATCCCATGAACCAACGTAGTGTTGCATCCTTGAGAGTAGAAGGGAACAGTTTCAACTTTTGCTCATCTTATGCAATCTCATAAGTTCGACACATGACAACAAACACGAACAAGAAGGTCTCAGAATCTTTTGTAGTCAGACCATGGAAGTGAGGTAGGGCTGAAGGACTTATATTCTTCATTTTGGTGTCCCCATTGGTCTCCCGAATGGGGGAGGTACCCTCTATTCTCTCTCCATTTCCCCTAGCATTTCTGTTTTCAGCCATTGGCTCCAGAGGAATGTTTTCTTCTTCTTCTTCCTCTATAGGTTTTTCAAATATGTCTGGATGTTCACCTAAGGGTTCTTCTTGATTGTAGCCATCGAAGAAGAGAGAAGGTTGGCTGTGTGAAGCAGTGGGGGTGTTTGACAAAAAAATTCCTAAGTTATCTCTACTCCTACGAGGCATGAAAGGAAATATTTTTGGTTGGTTTTTTGTTTCTTTTTCCCCACACTGAAAGTACCTACATAAATTAAAATTGTGATTGAATAAAACAAATTGCAACTAGTTGAAATGAACTTGCTGTATGGAAATTTGCAGAATTGAAAAGGAAGCAAGGAAATGCAGAACTGAAAGAAAAGAAATGACTAGTCTACTTTTTCCAAAATAAACTATTAGCCTAATGTTGCAATAGGAAATAGAAGAAAGTAGTAATCACAGAATACTCTGACACTTCCCCCGCAACAACACCAAAAAGTGGTGAGCGCCAATATTGCAGCGAGAATGCTATAACAACTAGGCTTCCAACTTTACTTTTATCAACCCGGTAGTTTGTAACAAACTTTGAAGCGTCGGTGCTATATGCACAAGTACTAGTTCTCGTTGTAGGTTGTCACCTGGTCAATCAGTGTGAGGTCACTAGGAGTTCTAGCCAACTTCTATAGATTTCAAAAAAAGCTCTATGTGTGATGAAAGGAAAGAATGATTACTATACAGATGCTATTCTAACTGCATAAAGGAGGAAGACTAGAATGTAAAGCAAAACCTGGTAAACCCTAATTAACAAGCTAATTCTATTTTTTCCAAAAACATTATGAAAACCATGAAATAGATGCCATTACCTACTCGAGGAAGTAAAAAACATCTAACCATGCTATTTTTAGAAGTAAATGAGCAAAAAACATATTTTTGGATTTTTATGTGTTCTTATGTGAATTTAACATGCATCTAATATATTGTGTGTGAGTGTCGCAGTGAACACGTGGTGTTAGAGGGTAGTTTTGGAGCTTGGGAGGATGCAAGATGGTGTGGATGGGTCGTAAGAGGTCTTACGTGGCCTTTTGGAGGATTTTTCACACTCAACCTTAAAAGGAAAGCCTATTGTAAAAACTATACGAGGACATAGGAAAAATACAGGAGGAAAATAGGGAAACTATAGGAGGCCTACAGGAGGAGGCCGAGAGAATTTTCACTATTTTGAGGGTGTGAGAGTGGGTGGAAGAGATCGATGAAGGTTGGAATGAAGTGTTAGGGCACCTAAGGTCTACCATAAATCACTAGGAGAGAGAAGGATGATTGGGTTTGCTCAAGGAGAGAGGAAGAAGTTCTATGAAAAATGAAGGAAACTAGGGCAGAATTGAGGTGAGGTTTGGGAGACCTATAGGGCATGGATCAGATGGAGGGTGTGATTGTTGGTAAGTTGGCCTATTGCTGGAAGAGATCTTCTGTATAGAAACTGACAGTAAACCAAGAAAATCAAGCAACTAATGAAATGAGTGCATCCTAGGAAAAATAGAGGTTTGCATTAAAATGGCCTAAACTATGATTTATAGAAGGAAATGTTGGGAAATGCTGTAAGAAAGGAAAGCATGCAAAAGGACTATTGTAAATTAGGAAGTGGAAATGATAAAGAATATCTAAAGCAAAGCAAAGCTGGACTATCAACCTACTAGAGCGATGTAAACACTAGAAGTCTTAGGAATGAGGGAAATCTGTTTTTTTGAGGAAGCAAGAGAGTCTTTGCCTCAAATCATGGTCCCAGAGGAAGGAAGAGAGGCCAAGGAACTATTGCTAGCCTTCTAAATCTTCTCTGATCTCTGATTAACCTACTACAAAAATAAAAAATGGAAGCAAACTACTAAATCATCAAAAGCAACCTATTCTTAACCATGAGAGAAATACATCTAACAACAAACTAATCTACAAATTGAAGTAAAGCATACAAATACAAGTAAAGAGGAGCTTGGCTGCTTGGATTGGGCCCTAACCCAAGAGCTTCAGCCCTTTGAGGTAACTCAGTGCTAGCTCAAAAAGGATTCCATCTTCATTATAAAAAAATAGCAAGATTACATATAACTGTCATGAAATAGTAAGCTCGAAATTTGAACAGAGTTTACACAAGAAAAAAAAAAGTCAACCCTAGTGAGGCCTTAGGCCTCTCTACTTATACATCTGAAGCTACCAAAAACTTCCTTAAAATCAGGGAGGCTTGGCTCCCAAAACTCAAGATAGCTATCAATCATCTTCCACTTGCTCGACTACCTTCTAGTGCATGATTCCATTGCTTGTACTCTGAGCTGAATGAAGTGGAATTCGAAGTGAGGAAAAATAAATGAGGGGGATTCCTTCTTATAAGTCCTCTCCTCTATCTACTTCGAGCTATTGCTGTAGTTTGACTACTAGATCCTTGACTTTGACCTCGAAATCCATCAATAATCTACATTAGAAACATGTTAGACCACATGGCATAATAATTAACTCAACTAACCCTATAAGCATAAATATAATCATAAAATCATAGAATAAGCTAAGAGAATGGTTGATTTGACTAGGTTAGGAGGTAAAATGAGCCCATAATTACTCATTTATGAGGCTCATCATGCTGCATTGTTACATTATAAAATTTGTGTTTAATAAAAGGTTTCTAATATTAGGGCCTTTTAATATTCAATTTTTAATATTAAGTTTAATATTGGGTTTATAATTCCCGGATCCGGGTGTTAATGACGCCCTAAATGGCATTCATGCGCACTTAAGACGCATGAAGCCGCCACCTGCTGCGCAGCGTGGAGCCCCAGACACAGTTTGGAGGCGGGACGGTGAGGTTTATGACCTTAGCATGGTGCAGGACAGCGCCATTAATGGCGAGCGGAGCCCGACGCGGTCTGTGGAGTGATATATACAGGCGGAAATTCAGTAATTTTTCCATTATGTCTGCGACTGTAGAATACTCTGTTCGGTTTGTGGTGAGTTCGGTGGGTGAGGTCGTCTGGGAGCCCTGCCTCAGAGGGGAAATTCGAGCTGGTTCAGGCTCGAATTGGCAGCCCTTCAACTCCGCCGGTTCTCCTCGCTCTGGAATTCGGCTATCAGGTTGGCGTAAGTGCTTCATCCGCGGCAATTTTAATTTCTCTCGCTCTGTTTCACGGTTCAGTGTTTCAATTGTTTTCTGTTCGGCTTCGCAACTTTGTCCGAGGTATTTGCACGCTCTGAGGAGCATCTCTGGTTCCCAATCTACCTCGTTGACAATTACGGTCCTTCTTTGCACCATGAAAAAATCTGGGAAGCGCTCTCGCTCCGGAGATAAGCCTGGCAGCAGCAAGCAACATGTTGCGCGCCCTCAATCCACTCCTCTGCTCACCACCATCAATCTTACTGTTCCCCCTGAGAATTCCCCTACTTCTAACCCCACCCGCCACCCGATACCCAACAGTGCCTTCCAATCCACCCACTTCAAATTCCAGAGCAACCTGAACCACCCCTTGGTTTCTGCCCAGATAACCATATTGATGATAGAGGAAATCAACCAGGTTCCTCCAATATCCTGCATAGACCCAAATTCTTCCAACAGCAGTGACCATTCCTTGGCCCAATTAGCCATGGCTGCAAAGATGGAGGATGTTCCAGTAATACAGGTCGACTCGCCTTCTCCCGTTCCTCCCCTGAGCGACTGCATCAACCTTTTCCTGGACCCTGATGCTGGCAACACCGACAAAGACCAGGAAGGCAACGTGGCGCATGACAAAGAGGGGCACAGCCACGATGACGCGTGTCAGCCAGATGCAAAGACATAGGGGGACGAAGACAGCTGAACAGTTGGCACTTTTGTTTGCTCTTTTTGGTTTTTTGGCAGCCAGCTTTGGGTGGTGGCTCGTTTTTGAGATTTTCCAACCGCGGCGAATGCAATTGTCTTGGTCTCAGTACTCTCTCTCCCAGTTTCTTAGTATTCTCAGTACTCTCTTTCTCTGTTTCTTTGTAAAGCCAAGGAATTTGGCAGTTTGTTCAGTCTATATGGCTGTAAGCTTGGATGTAATCCCCAGCTTCTCTACTTCGGGGAATTTTTGTAACATACGTGATGCGCAGGCTTTGACAGTTGCCCTTTATTGTAATTTTATGTTTACCAGTTAATAGAAATTAGCACAGTCTTTTACCGAGAAAAAAAAAATATTGGGTTTATAATTTGTAGTATTAGGGTTTATAATATTAAGCTTAGAGTTTCATATTAATCCCTTAGGTTTATCAATCCCTTGGGTTTTTAATATTAATCCCTTGGGTTTTTAATATTAATTCCTTGGGTTTGCCTGGGGTAGCTCAAGTGGCGATGGTTGTTGAATGAAGTCTCACATAACTAGATATCTTGGGTTCAAATCTTGTGCTACCCTCCCCCCGTAGTGGAGTGAGTAATGGACATGTAAAATCGAAAATCGAAGAGTCCTACCAAGCTTACAAGAACATATTAGTTCCTTGGGTTTATAATATTAATCCCTTGGATTTAAAATTATTTGCCTCGGTTTATAATCCATTGAGTTTATAATATTTATCCCTTAGGTTTATTAATTCCCTGGATTTATAGTATTAATCTCTTGGGTTTATAATATTAATCTTAACGTGTATATTCCCATGGTTTAATACTAATCCTATAGTTTACAATATTAATCATGAGCTTTAATATTAATCCCTTTAGTTTATAATCCCTTAGATTTACAATATTAATCCATATGATTTATTACTTAGCTTTTGCGTTCCTAGGATTTAATATTAATCTTATGGTTTAATATTATTACCTTGGGTTTTTAACATTGAACCCTTTGGTTTATTAATTGCTTATGTTTATAATGTTAATCTTAAGTTTTATAATATTAATCTAATGGTTTAATGTTTATTCTAGGGTTTATAATATTTACCTTAGGGTTTATATCCCTCGAGTTCATTAATTTAAGGGTCCATATTCCTATGTATAATATTATTCATAAGGTTTATAATATTAATCATAGAGTTTAATTTAGATCTCTTAAGTTTATAACTCATTGGATTTATAATATAAATTCTTTAAGTTTATTATCCCTTGGATTTTTAATATTAATACATTGGATTTAGCAATCACTTAGATTTATAATGTTAATCCTAAAATTTATAATAATACTATTAGAATTTTATATTTATTTCAAAATTTGTAATATTTACCGTAAAATTTTATCCTTAAAATTTATAATATTAATTCCTTAAATTTATTATTATTCCCCTAATTTTATAATCGAACATCCCCAAATTCATCTATTCATCATGAATGCTGGACCATCCATCAAACTTCTACACAACAGAGTCTTATCAAACGTTTACATCGCACAATCTAAATATCGGATGCCATATCAACATTAGAATCTAAATTTGATTTCACTGGCATCGGGTCTCCCTCAAAGGCGTTAATGCGAAGTCCTCTCATGGAAAAAAACAATCAATATTCATCCATCAAACACTACCCCAGCACACCATTTCAGTATCGGATTCCAAATTCAATTTCAATTGCATTGAGTCACTCTCTAAGCCACTAATCAAAATATGATAATCAATCTTTTTCCATCCAACATAGCGATAAAATTGAATCCTAAGAAGTATTTTTAAAAGCTAATATAATTTTTTTTTAATTATTATTTGAGTATTTATTTTTGTGGTGAATAACTAATATAAAGTATAAATTAGATATCTAATAATGTTGGGTTACTCAATGAGTATTGATTACATCATAAGTAAAAAATTAAAATAATTACTTTTAAGAAATTAAAATAATTATTTTAATAATGGTTTTTAATAAAAAATTCAAATCAATAATTTTAATCTTATGTTTAGTATTGGTTGATTATATAATATTATTTTCTACAACTAAAAGCTAAAACATTATTATTATAATTTGCGTTTATGACAAATTTAAGTTAATAATTTTAATCTTATGTTTTGTGAGATATTGAAGTACATATTTTATAATAAATTCGATTTGGATGGTATTGAGTTGTCCAAAATGTTAAAAATACTAATCATTTTTAGCAAAGAAAATAATCAAATTCCACTCTTAAAATATCCGCTGAAAATCATTTATATTAGAATTGACTGTAATATAAAAAATCAATTTAAAGAAAAAAATTACCTAACCAACACATTCGTTCTTTTCTAAAATAATAATTAAAAAAATCAAAAAAAATAATAGATGTGATTTTTTTAATTATATTTTAGTATTTATAAATAATAAATAATTTATATTTATTATTTATATCAAACTTTATTAAAAATTAATAGTGATAGGGTGTTATGTTAACTCACTTTATGACTATGGTGTAATGTGAGAAAAAATTTAGCCATGCTAAGGGCTAATGTTGGCTAATGTCACCTAGGCCTATGCGACACCTGATAATTTTGATGGATTAGATGCCCTTAGATTGTGATCACTCAAACCATAGGTTAAACATGTTAGTCATCTCAAAACTCATATTAGTTAGTGTCAGACCAGGCAGTAACTCCTCAACCAAAAATTGATTCGTGTTTATTCCTTCAGGTAGGTCTTCATTATATACATGAGGGAGAGACTGTTCACTTCATCTCCCAATGATTGTTCATATTACTTATTTATCTATTTACATTATATTCACCCAATCATGAGGATTAGGTGTCAACATTCCCCCTTTTAATCTCAAGGGATGTTGGTGAGTCCAAGCATCATTCTGAATCATTCAAGTTTTTCTCTTCCAAGCGCTTTGGTGAAGATGTTTGCAATTTGCTCATTAGTGGACAATGACGAACATGGATTTTTTTGGCCTCAACATGATGTCGAATCAGATGATATTTACTATTGATATGCTTCATTCGATCATGGAACTTTAGGTTCTTGGCCAACTTTATTACAGAGGTATTGTCAATCATGAGTGGAGTTTATTGTACTTGTCTTACATACAAATCTTCAAGAATTTTCCTGAGCCACACAATTTCTTTTGTTGCTTTAGCTGCTGCCACATATTATGATTCTGTTGTGGAATCTGCTGGAACTGATTGTTTGTGTGATCTCCAGGAGACAGCTCCTGATCCAAGATTCATAGCATATCCTGAAGTAGATACCCCAGTTTCTTTGTCTCCATCGAAGTCTAAATCAGAGTATCTAATCAAGCTGAAGTCGTCCACCTGTGTATACTTGATTCCAAAGTCTTGAGTTCCCTTCATGTACCTTAGAACTCTTTTTGCAGCAGACCAATGTCCCTCACAAGGCTTTTGCATAAACCTGGAGAGGATTCCAACAGCAAACGAGATGTCTGGTCTAGTAGTAGTTAGGTAGTTGAGACTTCCTACAAGCTGTCTATACTTTGTTGCATCCTCAAATTCTTTTCCTTCAATAGATGTGAGCTTTAAGTTTTGTTCCTTTGGAGTAGTAAGAGGATTGCATTCTGTCATGCCAAACCTGTTCAACAGGTCTCCAATGTATTTCTTTTGAGAAATAAATATGGACTTTGGATGTTGGGTTACTTCAATGCCAAGATAGTAATGAGCATACCCCAAATCAGTCATTTCAAAACTTTTCCCCAATTCCTTCTTTATGGATGCAATGTACCTTTCATTGTTCCCTATCATCAAAAGATCATCTACATATACCACAATATATACAACTATTTTTCCAACTTCCTTGAGAAATAAAGTTGCATCAACAAAATCATAATGTTTGAAATTGAGTTTCAGAAGATGCTTAGTTAGGTTTTCATACCAGGCTCGTGGTGCTTGTTTGAGGCCGTACAAGGACTTCACAAGTTTGTATACTTTATGTTCATGTCCTTTCACACCAAATTCTTCAAGCTGAGACATAAAAGCATTCTCTTTTAGATCTCCATTTAAGAAAGTAGTTTTTACATCCATTTGATGGACTTTCTAATCGTTCTGAGATACTAGTGCAAAGAGTGTCTGGATGGTAGCCCATTTTTCTCTAGGGGCAAAAGTCTCCTCATAATCGACCCCTTCCTTCTGTGCAAAACCTTTTGCCACAAGCCTAGCTTTGTGCTTGTCAAGTGAGCCATCAGCTCTATACTTGTTCTTGTAGACCCACTTGTAGCCAATTGGTTTGGTTCCTAATGGAGGATCAACCAGTTTCCAAGTGTTTTTTTTATGAGGGCATCATACTCTTTTTGCATCACTTCTTTCCATTCATCATGAGAAGTAGCTTCTTTGAAGGAAGTTGGTTCAAAATCTCTAGACAAGTTCAATTCACAATCATAAGAAACATCCATATCAATAGGTGAATTAGAGTCTTCCACATCACCTCCATTTTTCCAGTTTGAATTTCTAGTTCCTGTCTTTCCAACCTCATCAGGATGAACACTTTCAAGTGTCTTTGTCAGCCACTTTAGGGGACCTTTCTCAGATGGTCCCAACTGCTCTGTTGATTGAGTTGGGACTGAATCAAGATTGAGTCTCCCAATTCTATCAATCACATCACTTAAAGCATCATCTGTTGTTGGAGTTTCATGCAGGGGAGAGTGTTCCTCAGAAGAAGACTCCACATGTTGATCTAGTATAAGAATCCCCCCTTCAAGATGTGGAATCTGATTATCAAATTCTTGAAATGATTTTTCTTTTGTGAATCTATCCAAGCGATCAAGTTGCCGCTCAACAACATTTTCATTTTTGGATGATTCAAGAAAAATTACATCTCTAGATACAACAAACTTTTTATTTACTTCATCATAGAGACGGTATGCTTTGGAGGTGTTTGAATACCCCAGGAAGAT